>JACBKR010003366.1:0-29844 GCA_014218235.1 Colocasia esculenta
CTGTCAGGAAGAGGTTTGGTGAAGATGTCAGCGATTTGTTTTTCAGTTTCTATGAAATGGAGTTCAAAAGATTTCTTTGCTACCTCATCTCTCAAGAAATGATGTCTAATTTCAATATGCTTGGTTCTTGAATGCTGAATGGGATTCTTAGACAGATTTATTGCACTTGTGTTATCACAAAGGATGGGAACACAACCTAACTCTTGGTGTAATCAAGAAGTTGATGTTTCACCCAAAGAATTTGAGTTCCACATCTACTGCTGCAACATACAGCCTCTGCAGTGGACAGAGCAACTGAATGTTGCTTCTTAGAAGCCCAAGAAATTAGGCACCCACCTAAGTACAAACACAAGCCACTTGTGCTCTTCTATCTAATTTACATCCAGCATAGTCAGCATCACAATAGGCAATCAAATCTAACTTGCACCCAGCAGGATACCAAATCCTAAATCACATGTTCCAACAAGATATTTGAAAATTCTTTTAACAGCTAACATGTGACTTTCCTTAGGATTTGATTGAAATCTAGCACACAAACACACACAAAACTAAATATCAGGTCTAGAAGTTGTAAGATAGAGTAGAGAACCAATCATACCTCTGTAGGTCTTTGGATCTACTGACTTACCAAGTGAGTCTTCTTCTAGGTTAGCATTAATAGCAATTGGTGTGTTTGAATGCTTGAGGTTCTGAAAGTCAAACCTTTGCAGAAGTTCCTTGACATACTTGGTTTGACTTATGAAGATCCCCTCATGTGTTTGGTTAACCTGCAATCCCAAGAAAAACTTTAAGTCTCCCATTAACTCATTTCAAATTCATTTTTCATTGATTTGAAAATTCAGTACACATGCCTTTATTGTTTATCCAAATATTATGTCATCATATAAATTTGGACAACAATTATTTGGTTATTGACTATTTTTGTGAACAATGTTTGATCAACATTTCCTCTAGAATATCCTTTTTCAAGTAAAAGGAACTCAAACGGTCATACCAAGCTCTTGGAGCTTGTTTAAGACCATAGAGAGCCTTATGAAGCTTGAAAACATGTTAGATGATTTTCATTTTCAAATCCAGGAAGTTGTTCAACAAAAACATTTTCTTTATATATCAATTTAGAAATGCACTTTTAACATCCATTTGATAGACTTTGAATTTCATGGAGGATGAAAAAGCAAGAAAATTCTAACTGCTTCTAGTCTAGCTACAGGGGCATATGATTCTTCAAAGTCAATTCCAACTCTTGGTTGTACCCCTTTGCAACTAGCCTAGCTTTATTTTTAATGACTTGACCAGATTCATTCAATTTATTTTTGAAAACCCATCTAGTGCCAATGACTTTTGGTCACTAGGTCTAGGTACTAATTCCCATACTTGATTTCTTTCAAATTGATGAAGTTCATCATGCATGGCATTAATCCATCAGAACTTGATAAAGCTTCATCAATTGACTTTGGTTCAATTTGGAAATTAGAGCTAGTGGGTCTTCCTCAAGAGCATGCAGGAATGATGATCTAGTCCTAACTCAATCATGCAAATTACCAACTACATTATCCAATGGGTGATCTCTCAAAATTCGATGTTCAGAAATTACCTGTTGAGGGGTACTTAATTTGGAGCAACATTACCTGATCCACTTGAAGATGGTGAATTGATGTTCAAGTTCTCACCAAAGTCTTCCAGCTCCTCAACAGTTGGTGAAGAGTCCACAACGAAATCATCTTCTTCACTGTCTTGATTTTCCCTGCAAGACTTAGAACTTTAGTTGAAAAAGAATTTTCATCAAAATACATGTGGAGACTCTTCAACATTTTTGTTTTTGAGAGAATAAACTCTAAAAGCTCTTGACACTTCAGAATAGCCAAGAAAGATGGCTTCCTGACTCTTAGCATCAATTGTCAAGATTTTCTTTATTGTTGTTATGAACAAAGCTTTACACCCAAAGGTTTTGAAATAAGATACAATTGCTTTTTATTTTTCTAATATTCATAGGGGGTTTTTCTGAATTTTGGTCTGATCAAAGCTCTATTTAGAATGTGATTTGTTGTGTTTACAGCTTCAACCCAGAAGGATTTGGGCAAATTGCTTTCTAAGAGCATGGATCTAGCCATTTCCACAAGAGTTCTATTCTTTCTTTCCACAACTCCATTTTGTTCTGGAGTTCTTGGTGAAGAAAACTTGTGAAATATTTGAAGTTCAGCACATAAATCAGAAAAGGATTGGTTTTCAAATTCACCCCCATGATTAGTCAAAATATTTTTGATTTTATATGGAAGGTTTATTAAGGCAGTGGTACAGAATTCCTGAACTCAAGGCAAGTATCACTTTTGTGGGACAAGAAAATAACCCTGTAAATCTGGTAAAATCATCAATGATTACAACCCATATCTTTTGCCACTTAGACTTAGAATTTTTGTTGGGCCAAAGAGTCCATGTGAAGTAATTCTAGTGCCTAGATGTGAGTACCTCATTGAAGGTTTTAAAAGATTTTCTGGTTTGTTTTCCTTGGGCACAAATCCCACAAACTTGATTTTCAATATTAGAAATGATTCAGGAAGACCCTTAACCAAACTTAGCTTAACAATTTATTCATGTTCTGAAACTTGCATGGCCAAGTCTTTTGTGCCAAGTCATGCATTTCATCTTTATTAGCAACAAAGCAAAGATTTTCAGAAAAGTTTTTATTGAGGTTGATCATGTAAACATTGTTTTCCCTTTTTCCAAAAAAATTTTTTATCAGTTGATGAATCAATTATTTTACAGAAATTAGATTCAAACACAACTTTGTGACCTTGTCACATAGTTGGCTGATACTGAGCAAAATAATCTAGACTATCAACTAATAAAACATTATCAACAGAGTTTGAGGAAGATTGACCAACTACTAGATCCAATGATCTTTCCTTATTTTTACCTCCAAAAGTTACTGAACCTCCCTCTTTCTCAATCAGGAATGAAAATTTGGCTCTATCTCTAGTCATGTGTCGTGAACACCCCACTGGCAAAGAACCACACATTTGAATTGGGTGCACGACCTTCCTGCAAAGTAATCAGTGGAGAGAAGATTTTGGTACCCAAACAGAGTTGAGACCATCAGAATATTTGGACATAATCATCAAATCTTTTCCTCACCCAAATTTGATTTGTTTTTTATTTTTGTTTCATTATAGTGGTGTTCTCTTTCTTTTTTCATTTCTTCTTTCCCTTAGGGATGAAAACACCAGTGTTTTTGTTTTCAGTAGAGGGGAGTTTTTCCATTTGAATATGAGAATTTAGATGAGGAGGTGGAATCCAAGGATTTTGTTGGTACATCAGAAAATTTGGATAGAAGAATTGGGATGATACAACATGGATTGTGATACCATTGGCTCCAAGAATTGGTTCAATCAGCTTGATATGCTGTCTTGGAGGTCGAAGGTTTTTCATGAACCATTTCTTTTGGATTTTTCTTATTTTTCAAATTTTTATTTGAATTTTTGAATTTGTGGTTTGTTTTTCTTGTTGTTGAGCAGGTCGACCTCTCCTTGACTGGTGTCAACACAACAGTCACAGAATCCTTCTTCTTGTGGGCTGGTGTCGACCTGTCAGGTGACTGTGTCGACCTGGTTGCCTTGTTTTGATTCTGAGTTTTTGAGATTTTTGGTGTTTTGCTTGATGTTTGCTTAATTTTAGTGTTCTCAAGACTAGGACCTTTGACAAATTTAATCAATGGTGCTTTATCCTTTTTCTCACCAGATTTGTCTTTCTTAGGTTCTGTTTATTAAATCCTAGTCCATGAGAAATTGAGTTCATTTTGGCTCCCAACAATACTTCCAAATTGTCCTTTACCTTTTGTGAAGGTTTCAATGACTTCATCCTTTTCCTTTGCTGATTTTTTCAAGATTTTGATTTCTCAATCTTTTGTTGTTTATCTTGGTTTTCCTTTTCTAGCTTTTCAAACAATTCTTTGAATCCATGGGTGGCCCTTGAAAGCAAGCTTAAGTTCATCTATTAAATTCAGAAGATTTTCCTTTTCTTCATTAAGTTCTGTTACTTCATTTTCAAGCTCACAGATTCTTTTGTTGAAGGATTGATTGTGCAAGATTTTTCAACTTTCTTTTTGATGTGTTTGTTTTCTTTTCTCATTCCAGTGTATTTTTCTACTAATTTAGCATATGCAGCCTGCCCATCTTCAACTGAAAAGTTTTCGAAAGATGTGCTTACCTTTCCATCTGAGCTATTTGCCATGAGCAGATCTCCTCACTTTCAGAGCTTGAGGAGTTTTTCTTCTTCTTTCCTTTTACTTGAGTCTTCATCAGACCAAGTGGCTACCATGGCCTTTAGCTTCTTGAACTTATGAATCTTTTTGTGCTTTTCCTTTTTGTTTTTAGGACATTCTCCCTTCATATGTCCTGCCCTATTGCACCTGTAACAAATGACAACTTCGTCAAATTTCAGATTCTTATTAAAATTAGCATTGGAAAAGGAAGTGTTTCTTTTACCTGAAGAAGGTTCTTTTTTCCCAAAAGTTTTCCTTTTCTAAATTTTAAGAATTTTATGAATTGCCTGGTCATGAGGGCAATTTTATCCTCGTTTGACTCAGACTCATCAGAACTGGTTTTCTCTTGACTCTTGTCTTTGTTACTTGAAGAGGCCTTCAATGCTACTGGCTTGGTTTTGATTATGTGTTCTTCATTTCTCTTTAGATTAATTTCATATGTCATTAAAGATCCTATCATTCATCCAAAGAAATTTTGGACAGATCTTTAGAATCTTCAATGACAATGGCCTTTGTGTGCCAAATTGAAGAGAGTGAACGTAGAATCTTTCATACCCAGTCAGCATCCGTATAATCCTTACCTAAGGCCTTCAGTCCATTCACAATTATCATAAACCTGGCAAACATTTCAGAAATTGTCTCATTAGATTTCATCATAAATAATTCATATTCAGAGACAAGAATGTTAGCTTTAGTTTCTTTCACCTGAGATGTTCCCTCAGAGTAACTCGAGTTTATCCCACATCTCTTTGGCATTTTGCACATTGAGATTCTCGAGTACTCTTTAGGGTGAACAGCACATTGAATCATATTCATGGCACTGTAATTCAATGTAGCTCTTCTTATCTGTTCCCTAGTCCAGGTTTCTTCCTCTCTCCCTGGTTCTCATGGGGCCTACCTCCACTACTTTCCAGATTTCAAATTTTGGGCTCTAAGAAAAACTTGCATTCTATTTTTCCAATAAGAATAGTCCATTCCATTAAAGATGGTGGCCTATTAATGAATGACCCTCAGCTATGAACCCTCTGGAATCCATTGAATTAAACCGTGGTGCAAAGAAGGAAACACTCAGCAAGCAACAATCAAGCAAGCAAATCACACAGAAAAATAGAAATCACTCAATAACTGGATGATCAAAGGTCTAGGTACAAGGGTCCAAACCTCACTACGTTGGAACTAATTAAGTTCCTCTTGCATAGCAAGGATCCAAGATTCATCACCCAGTGCATCATTGATTGTCTTAGGCTCAATTTGAGAAACCAAGGTAGAAAAATCACAAGGAATTTGCATACCTCTTGTTCTTACCCTATCTTGAGGATTGCCTGTGATGTTTTCTCTTGGATGATCCCAGTGATACCCTCAATTCCCTGGGTAGCCCTTCTTGTGGTTCTTCTTGTTGTTGAAGATCTTCTAGTGGAAGATCTTCCATTTCTTCTTCTTCTTCTTTTGTTCAAGAGAGGTTCTTTCCATATCCTACACAAACTTCAACACACTCTTCTTCTTCTTCTATTCTTTTAATAGAAGGGTTAGTTTCATCAAATAAGATATGCACTGATTGTTCTATAGTTAATGTTCTTCTATTGAAAACTTTATAGAAATATATCCTAGCAGAAATCCTTCATCACTTTTAGCATCTAATTTTCCTAAGTTATCCTCACCATTATTTAAAATAAAACACTTACAGCCAAAAGGTCGAAGATGACTGATATTGGGCTTCTTTCCCTTGTAAAGTTCATATGGGGTCTTCTTTAGAATGGGCCTGATCATGCACCGGTTGATGATGTAGTAGGCTATATTGACTGCCTCTGCCCAGAAATATTTGGGTAAATTATACTCATTCAGCATAGTTCTGGCCATATCCAGCAGTGTCATATTCTTTCTTTCTGCTACTCCATTCTGTTGAGGTGTTCTTGGTGCTGAGAAGTTATGCTCAATCCCATTTTCCTTCACAGAACTTCATGAATTCTTCATTCTTGAATTCTCCACCATGATCAGATCTGATGCTTACAATCTGAAATTTTTTATTTTTTTGAACTACTTTGCTGAATTTCAAAAATGATTGAAAGGCTTCAGATTTGGCTTCTAGAAAAGACACCCAAGTGTACCTTGAGTAGTCATCAACTATCACATAGCCATAGACTTTTCCTCCAAGACTGATTGTCCTCATAGGTCCAAATAAATCCATGTGAATTAACTCCAAAGGCTTGGAATTTGTAATATTGTTTTGGACTGAAATGAAATCTTGGTCGTTTTTCCTTTTGCACAAGCTGAACAAATTCTAGATTTCTTAGCTTTCATCTTAGGAAGACCTTCAACCAGATCATGCTTTATTAATTTCTTGATACTGAAGTGCTTGCATGACCTAGTCTTCTATGCACAACTCAGATTCTTCACTTTTGGTAGTTGCAAGACACAAATTTACTTCTTTTAATTCTGCTAGCTGCAAAGTGTACAGGTTCTTCACTCTTTGGGCTTCGATTAATGCTATCTTGTTATCTTTCTGGATGACACACTTATCATTCTGAAAATTTACTAAATGCCCTTTATCACATAACTGACTGATGCTTATTAGATTAAGCTTCAGACCTTCTACATACATTGAAGGATCGAGAAAAGATGTGGACAAGATCTAGAGGGGGGGGGGGGTTGAATAGATCTATACCAACTAATGCGGAAGCTTAACCAATTTTGATAAATTCTTGAATCATAGATAAATTGAAGATAGATTACACATCTGAAGAGTGATTAAGTGAGTTGTGCAATCAGAGTGTGTGAACAAGTTGATTAGATGACTTTAACGATCCTATGCATGCATCTAACGAAAGGTAAATTCAAACCACAATTAGACTAATGCACAGAGATTTTTTAGGTGGTTCGGAAATCACACCATGTGATTCCTACATCCACCCCTCACACAGTGAGGATCCACTAATCAACCTGGTACACCACACCCACTGGAGCCTGACAACTCCAACAACCTGAGTTTACAACTCACACGACCTCTAGAGTAAGACTACTCTAGAACCTGAGCAAGACTGCTCAACTGCAACTTGATTAACGACTCAAAAACCACTGAGCACGACGGCTCACAAACAACTGCTAGAAAGGCAGACAAGACTCAGATCCTCTAGCAATAGATCTAGTCTAACAGAGTTAATTCATGAGACTTATGCAACAACCCATGCACAATCTCAGAATCACTCAGAAGAGAAAAAGAAAATGAGAATTGTATCGATGATTTTTCTCTTCAGATGTACTCCCTTATAGAAGGTCGAATTGTGAAGAGCTTTGATCTCTGGAAGTTCCTGGGCGATGCTCTGCAATCTGATCTTCAGGATCTTCCTTGAATTCTTCACAAGAGTTGTCTTCTACTTGATCTGCTTCCTTGAGGTGATCCATTGCTTCTTCAACGATCAATTTCCACTTCTCATGCTTGAATAGATGAGAATTTGGCTTGAGGAAGCACCAGGAAGACAGAACAGGGAGGAGAACTCTTCTAGCCGCCAACCGATTTCTGGGAGGCTCTGAAAGGGTTCTTTCATGTTGGATAGCCAATAGGAGGGTATTTATACCCCTAATAGTCCAAGTGTACCCTTGGGGTCGTGGGCACACGATCCAAGGCTAATCTAACAATTCCCTAGGGTGCCACGTGTCCAGGAGGAAGTGTAAGTTCCAAACTTTCCGGAGTGTGTCGACCTGCCCTTGAGTAGTGTCGACACACTGTCCCAGACTGGCCAATGATTCCCTGGGAGAGGCTCTAGTGTCAACCTGAGATTGTTTAGTGTCGACCTACCATAGTCAGCAGAAAAATAGGCCTTCTGGGAAGGCTTAATAGTGTCGACCTGAGATTGAGTAGTGTCGACCTACCGTAGTCAGTAGAAAAATAGGCCTTCTGGGAAGGCTCACTAGTGTCGACCTGAGATTGAGTAGTGTCGACACTAGAGGTTCTTTTCTTCACATTTCTGCCTTTGCTCTGAGCCATTGTGTCGACACCAATGATGGTTGTGTCGACACTACCTTTGCAAGAAATGTTTGTCCCTGAGAAAATAAACACATAAATCATTAGTTAATTGAATTATCATGTATATGAATAATAAATGTGTTTAAGACATGCTCTTTGAGTATTGTTGTTATATGGGTGATGCATTTAACATGTTTCAATTGTCATGCACTAAAATCACCACTTGTCATCATCAAAATATGAGGAGAGTTGAATCACATTCACACTTAATCCCAACATACATGACATCTTCAATTAGGTTCTTTTCCTTAGTACTAATGGTTCCACATCCTAGCACTTTTCCTTTCCCATTATCACCATAAGTTACTTGACCAATTTCATCTCTAATGTGTTGTGAATAGCTTCCTATCTCCTGTCATGTGCCTTGAGCATCCCTATCCAAGTACCATTTGGATGCTCTCAGCTGACCCTGTAAATAAAGCTAAGTTGTAACTTTTGGTACCCAATTTTCTTGGGTCCTTGATGTTTAGTTTTAGGAATCCATCTTAAGTGTCTAGTGGTGCATGTGCTAACAGTGTGTTCTAATTGATTACAATGACTACAACACAAATCAAAAGCATTCTTCTTATGTGCATTACCATTGAATTTTTGTTTTTATTTGTACACATACTGATTTACCTTTTTGGTATTTTTGATTTCTTTTTCTGCTACAAATTTAGGGGTTGGATACACTTTAGGATGAATAACATTTTCTTCATTTAGTGGAGGTGTGTATCCTAATCCATACTTCTTCTTTCCTATTCTAGAACCTTTTATATTACGAATAAGGAATTTTGCAATTGGAAATCTTTTTTATAGTAGCTTTCAGATAATTATTTTCCTCTTACAATTTTTCTTCATCTTTAAGTTCCTTAAGATTTGATTCTATTTCCAAAATTTTTTTTTTTTTTATTTTTTAAGTCTTCACACAATAATTCATTAGCACTTTTAGTTTCACTTAAGCTTTTGTTTAACCTTTCTGCTTCATTTTTTAGAAAGGTGTTAGCCTTTTTCTGGTTCAGTAGATTTAATTTAACTATCTTCATTTGTTTTACTACTATTTTATATTTTTCATAAAGTTCATTGAAGGCATCTTCAAGGCTATCAGAATCTGATTCTGAATAAGAAGTAAAAGAAGTTTCTGAGTTTACCTGTTCTAGTCCTGCCATGAGGGCTAGGTTTGCCTTCTCTTCTTCTTCAGATTCTGAGCTGGATGATTCTGAACTGGTTACTTCTTCGTTGTCCCATGTTGCTGCCATAGCCTTTTTCTTGAACTTTCTGAACTTCTTTTCCTTGCCTTTCTTCCTGTCGGATCTTTCTGCTTAATCTTTCTTCTTCAGCTTGGGACATTCAGATTTGTAATGCCCAGGCTGATTGCACTCATAACAAGTTGTCTCATTCTTCTTATCTTTCTTGAAGAACCTTTTTGAGCCAAACTCTTCTTCTTTGCAAGAATTCTCTGCAATTTTCTTGAAAGCATAGCCTCATCATCACTGTCATCTGATTTCACTTTAGCGTCTTCAGATGAAGAGGAATCTGCAATCTTCAAGGTATTTTGATATTTTCTTTTTGAAGAATTTTCAGAAAATCTTTCCATATTAATTTCATGAGCCATAAGGGATCATATTAGTTTATCAATAGATAATTGTGTTAAGTCATGGGCTTCCTCTATGGCTGTAACTTTAGGAGTCCAGGCATTAGGTAGAGATCTCAGTATTTTTCTAACTATTTCTTCATTAGTTAGGACTTTCCTAAAGCACTTAATCCGACAGTTATATTTGAGAATCTGTTATACATTTGAGTTATGTTCTCATTACGGAGCATTTTAAACTATTCATATTAGGATACAGTATATCTATCGTTCTTTGTTTAACCCTATTTGTACCTTCACAGGTTACTTGAAGTTTATCCCGCATTTCTTTAGCTGTTCTGCAGGCTGAAAGTCTGTTAAATTCTCTTTTAGACAATGCACAGCAGAGATAATTTTTTGCCTTGTAATTTAACGACATATTTCTCTTATCTGTAATAGAAAGACCAGAGGAAGAAGTTTCACCAAGGATTTGATAGTCACCTTGTTCTATTACCTGCCATAAGTCAAAGTCAGTACCTCTGATGAGCACTCCATTTGCATCTTCCAATATTGGTAATCTTCACCATCAAAGAATGGTGGTCTTGTAACTTATTGGCCTTCATAGTTGTGAGCTTCGGATGCCATTTCTTCTCAAATCTTTTGGATCCTTCCGAGAAGACCTCGCTCTCATACCACTTGTTGGATCGAAATGGCACACTAGATGTCCTAGAGGGGTGAATAGGACTTCTTGGCTTTAAAAATTTTCTTCTGAAATGCACAACACTAGATAGATTCATTAGTACTTAGTGTGTTGTGTGTGATTCAAGTGTGAATTAGGCGGAAACAATCACACAAATATGCACAAGAATTTATCCTGGTTCGGCCCTTCCAACTAGGAAGTCCTACGTCCAGTCCTAGAGTCAACCACTTGAGATTTCCACTAATTGCAAATAAATTGCCTTCTCTCACCCTTGAGAGGAATTACAAACCCACTTGCTCCCAAGCAAGTCTTCCCTGAACAGGGGTACAAAACTGCCTTCACAAGGCCTTCCCTTCGCAGAGGGGACAATGCAGAAACAGTCTTCTGCACAAAATACACAAGAGAGTAAAAAAGACTTGTGTGTTTGCCTCAGGACTGAGAACAAACACAAACTTCAGAAGGATTTAACTGATCAGAGATGAGACTCGAATCCTATCTGAAAAACAAGGGCGGACTTAGAGAAAATAAGCAATTACAATTGCCACCCTACACAAGACTTCTTGGAGAGCTTCAGAGATAGTGTTTTCTGAAGAGGGAAGCTCTCAGACTTGGCTTGCAGGAAATTCGAAGTGTGTGGCTCACAGAATTTTCAAAAGCTCTATGTATCTCTGTGTGTCTTCTTCTTTTCAAACTTGAGCTTCTTTTATACACTTTAGAATATAGCCGTTTGGAAGATAGCCGTTGGAATTTTTGGCCGTTTGCAATCTGACCATTTTGAAGAGAACTCTAGATCCTTTGGATCTTGATGAGCTTATTATCCAGGAGTTCTTCAGTTTTGCTTCTTTCCAATGTCTTCAGAAGAGGTGCAGTCTTCACAGCTAGAAGATTAGCTCTTTCTTTCTAGGAGTGGACTGTGAAGGAGACATGCTACAAACGTGCTTCCAATAAATAACTGCAACAAAGATAAGATAAAAGAAAAAGCAACTTCATACCTTTGAGGTAGGTAAGTCAGATAAGTACAGACAGAAGGTATGGAACCTCGTATGCACAAGCTTTCAGATAAAAGAATAGACAGGCAGATATGCTAAAAAGGTAAAGCATGGGTCTTTGTCAGTGGTAGGTGAGTCTTGTCAGATGCCATGCGCCTGAGAATACATAAATGCACTGTATCTATTGTATCCAAGAAAATCCGGAACAAAGACATGAAGAACAACTCAAAGATAGTTAAAATATTTCAGAAATAACATGCGCAGGATTTAGATGAATATAATATGACTTGTCTTGTCAGAGAAAATAATAATATTTTTGATGAACTAATAAGAAATTAAAAGTTCATTGGAAATGTTGTAAGAAAAGATTAGGAGATAATCTTACATTAAGTGTTTAAGCTTCAAAAGTTCATAAAAGTATTAAGCACAGAACTCGACAGAGAAGTCGAATTCATAAGAACATGCAATTCGACTATAGAAGTTGAAGAATGATTCGACTTTACAAATGATAGTAATTCGACTGTAGGAGTCGAAGTTACAAACAGAGTAATTCGACTGCAGAAGAAGATTACAATTCGACTGTAGAAGTCAGAGTGGAATAGAATGATTCGACTTCTGAGGTAATAAGACAATTTGACTTTAGCAGTCGGATACTATGGAGATTGATTTCTAAAATATTCGACTGTAAGAGTCGAAGTGAACAGTCGAATCTTGTAGTTAGGATTTATGAAGCATTCGACTGTATGAGTCGAAGTGAACAGTCGAATCATGTATAGATGTATGGACTTAGAAAAATTTCAGGATGATTTTGACTTCGATTCTTAAGGAGTCGGAGTCAACAGTCGGAGTCTAAAGTCGGATACAATATGATGTACTGAGAGTCTGTGGACTTAGAAAAATTTTGGCGATGAAGTTTATCAAACAGTTGTATGCATATATATTTTGATATACATTTATTTTAGATAGTCTATTTAAAGATTTTTTTATAGCAAAATATGATATATACTATATCTTCAAAATCTTAGATTTTATTAGGGGTAGTTGCTCAACACCGACATCTTCGTGCTCACCGGCCTGGAGGCCCAGACCATGGCAGGCCCCGCCGTGATCCTCTCCTACGCTACCCCCCACCTCCTGTAGGGGGTAGGACGAAGGTGGGGGAAGCACTGGGACTGGAGGAGGGAGTTGCATGGGTGGAGGAGGCTGGGGGGAGGGCGGAGGTGGGGGGCAGCACCATGATCTGGAGAGGTGGGTTGCAGGGCTATGTTTTTTTTTTAAAAAAAAAAAATTGTCAGCATCTGGAGGAAGCCGCTGACATATTTCTAATATGTCGGCATGCACCAACCACTGACATATGTACTATATGTCAACGGCTGCGATCCATTGACATATTCAATATATGTCATCAGATACTAACCGCTGACATATGAGGTACTTGTCAACGGTTAATGACGGCCGCTGACAAACATTAGTCGACGACTCATTTGTCAACGACTTTATCACGGCTTGGAGACCACTGACATAAATCTATGTCAACGGTTTTTAATCTTTTGTCAACGGCTATAAGCCACTGACATATGTCCTATTTCTTGTAGATGATAGTTCTTTACTGTTATCACAAATGATTAAGAGAAACATGGCATTGGATTAATCTCACATCTTGGAATTCGTTCTTTAGTGGAATATATCTAAAATCATGTGACTTCTCATCCGCTGGTATTTGCTGATGATAAAGAGTTATTCGAAAGGAAGTCCACTATAGAAGAATGGGGCTGCACCTATGACGGGCTTATGTAGGTGAAGGCCCAAAAAAGTGGCTAGTGGGCAGCCACTCTCCTTCCAGAGTATAGATATCCTCGGTAAAGATCACGTAATATGTAAAAAGTTGCCTATGATTTGTATATATTGAGTGGAAAAAAAAAAAAGAGGCATTCACGTATGACAATATATGCGCAGCAAGACTTGGTCATATGTATTTCAATGTCCGCCGAATCTGACATGTTCCATCCGTTTCTGCTTCGTAGGTAAATAATTTCTATCAACAAACTACACGTAGGTATTAAAACAGATGAACGATCATATAACACCCTTCATGGTGACGAGAAAAAATCGGATCGCCCTGTCTGATATCCATTCGAAAAGTTGAAAAATCCAAATGGAGAACCATTAAAGATGCAGATTGAGAAGGCCAGGGATTCAATGCAGATTTTTCATCCAGTCAGTCCAGTGCTGCAGAAATCCCATAAGAAGAAGCATCGATCATATAGTAAATGAAATTTCTGTTCACAGAGTCGAAGGCCTTTTTTAGATCCTCCTTTTTAAACATACTCGCCTTCCTGAGCTTTTATATTAATGAAGATCTTTGACTACAACATTGGCAATCGGGATTTATTGTGATGAAATAGACCTTTCCTTGATGAAGGCAGCTTAATTGAGGCTGATTAGAGATGGAAGAATACACTGCACTCTGTTTGCAAGAATTTTTGCGATTACCTTCTGGACAAGTTACAGAGCGACATAGGTCTATATTGATCTAGAGAGCCAGCATTCTCATTTTTTTGTATAGGTTACAATCTTGCTACAACTGATCAATTTTGGTATCTGCATCAAGTTATCAATGGATTAAGTAACAACCCGAACTTCGGGACTCACTAAAGACCCAAATTTTTTGCCGCCACCCATGTATCCGAAGATCCGAAAGGATTAAGAAACATGTCTAGTGAGATATATAGTAAATTTAAATGACTAAACAATTAAAGAAGTGTGTCTATGAAGTAAAAATACACACAATGTCCCAGATAATAGAGTAAGTGCAAAAGAAAACACTGACCATTGCTATCACTGCTAAACAAAAGCGGTGCAAACTCTGTTGTGACCTTTTGAACACAAGCACCAACTCTAGCGAGCTCAACCTAGATGGAATTAGGGGGGATGAGCTTCGAGAACGAAGCCTAGTAAGAAGTATCAATCCCTCACTAGTTCGAACAGCAATAACTAACATACGCCGATTATGTACTAAACAGGATAGACATAATAATAATGATAATAACTAAGTGAATAGGAACAGTAACAAATAAATGGAAAAGTATGTGAACTTGCTACAAGTATCGTTAACTCGACACAACCAACCCGACTAGCAGATATAGATAACAAGATATAACAGGACATAAACAGATGTCAACTGTGCAGAACATAAATAAATAAACAAAAAAGTAATGACACTATAAGAGTATCGTCCTTACAGCAATGGTCTCAAACCAGCTACAAAGGTACACTGCGAATGCCACCTAGCTGCACACAGAGATTGAGAGCCCTCGTCTGGACAAGAACACTAGTCACATACTCATCTCTACTAATCAATGGTCAGGTGTGCCCACTGGCATCCTACCTCTCGACTACAAGTCTAGGTCTCTCCTATCGTCAAAGTGAGAGAAAATTGTTGTATGGTTGGACTACGGTCTCATGTCTGTCCTCCCAACACGACTCTGGAATACCGTGCAAAGCGAGGCAGTGAGAACAGACTAATTGGACCGCACTATGACCTTTAAACTCTATAAGATTCAGACCGACTAAGGGAGCTCCGCAAGCGACTCAACGTCACTGTCCACACTGTTTTTCCCTCTATTCTAATCAGAAACTATCTTGACGAGCATGCTCGTAGTCCTGAGCCACCCTCAACGGATTCACGAGGATGGGGGTCTCGAGAAACGATAACATCCCACAAAACGCACCACTCTCTGGGACAAACTCTCGAGTATGTCATAACACCAGGTGAAGACTAGCAAATAGTAGTGTTATCAGCACGGGTGTTACGAGTACAATACAGAAAACCAAGTATGGAACAGACCCACCACAGTGTGCATGAAAAAGCAGCCAAACTGTCTCAGCTTAACTGCCAATCAATTAGCCCCAAGTGAAATATATTTGTGATGTAGTACATCCAATTGTGCTATACATCGATAAGGTGAGGATTCAAGATGTATACAGTACAATTCATAACTGGTAGGGGTAAATATGCACATTACCTCAATACGTGCCAATAAACATCGCACGTGAAACATAAGAAGGATGAAAAATTACCATACACAGTTTATAGACGATACATAAAATGTGAAAATGATGTATGCAGAAGTTACCATATCATAACATTATACATGCATGCCTCATCCTATGATACATATATATAATTTTTATATTGTATAAATATATAAATAAATAAATATATATATATATCCACTAAACTTAATTAAAATGTACATGCTATCAATATTGACTGAAAGGAGGCCGGCTAATATAAATTTTTCTTCCAATTAAAACATCTGGGCAGGTGCTTCAACCAGCCATGAGTGGACCAAAAAAGGTGAGAACCCCCAATTGGTGATGTTGTGTGGTTGGAACAAGAAACTAGAAACGCAAAAAATGAAACAAGATGGCCCAGAACAAAGCCAAGCTACAAAACCGTCAGAAAATTCTTTGAGGATAGCTACAATTGCTTCTTCTTCTTCTACACTCAAGTTGGCACTAATCAAAACTACCTTCGAAGATTCTTCAGTGCCAAGATTGACCTCTTTGGTTGGCTCATCCGCAGCCATGGTTGGCCCGTCGAACCTCTTTGTGCCATCCACATAGGAGCTCACTTGGTCCTCTTCTTCTGACCCAAGATCTCCCGGCTCACCCTTCTCATCGAAATCTAGCAGATAGACTCCTAATCCATCATCTACAGAATCGCCTTCTTCAAAATCAGCCTTTACAAGGGCAGGCACCTCAAGAAACTCTGAGACTTGACTCAACTTAGCACACCTCTCAGCTAAGGCCATGCATAATGGGCAGGAACTTTCCTACCCTTCTCTTTACAAACACATGGCTGAGAGGAACTAGACTCTTCTAAACTTAAACCCAACCCTAGACTTGACTCTAACCCCGACTTTAAACTAGAATCTAGACTACTATGTACAGGACTACTATGTACAAAACTATGTACAGGGGAAGTGCCCCTAGGCAGGCGAGAGTGAGAATTCAAGCTAGAAAGCATCGGCCCCTGGCTGATCGGAAGAGAGTCCAAAGAGGAAGGGTGCTCGATGGAGACCTCGCATTCCCACCTTTGAGAATTGGCATTTTTTTTTTGGAGTCAAGGCCCAAAACCATGAGTTGCTGACTCAAGGTTGCCCCGACAGGCCAGGTGAGGAATGGAGAAAGGACAGGCAGAGAAAGAAGGGAGAAGGGAGTGGTTGAAGAAGGAGAATCAGGTGTCGGGCATGCCTCAGTAGTGGGAGATTGTGAAGGAGATGGAGGGGATGAAGGTGATGAGGAGGGAGATGGAGAGTCAGAACCAAAGAGCGAAAGAAGGCCAAAGTCCTCGCAGACTTCCTCAAATTCAGCAGCTTCCTCTTCTTCTTCGCTCTCGGAGTCGTACAACTCCTCTATCACGGGCTCGCGAGTTCTCGGTTGGAGGGGTCCCCGAATGAAGAGCTCCTTCAAGGTCCAAGTAAGAGGTTGATAGGGTATGAATAGATCTGGATGAACCGGGTCCGGATGGAATCCTAGACCAGCCCTATCTAACAACCTTCTTGTTTGGACACTACGGACGGGACCCTGCTCATTCCTACCCAACCCTCGGCCATGAATATAACCGATCTTGGCCATCACCTCCCAGACTTTCCCTTGGGGACATGGGATTTGCCCAAATTGATCGTCCAAAAGGGGAGGTTGGTTCAGATCAAGAGGTAGAGGGAAATCAAAGATGGACATGACATGCTTCTTCCCCTTGTTTAGAATGAAAAGGTGCGGCATCTGCTCCGAAGTGATAGAATTGAGAGTTTCCAAGGTAGGAATGCTCTTGATTTTGATAACCCGCCCATTGAATGGAAACTTGAAACATTGGTGGGTGGTGGAAGGGACCCCTAAAGTTTGCTCTAGCTAGGGACGACCAAGGATGGCTCTGTAGGCCGGATCCACGTCCAAGACTAGAAATTCAGAAGACATGGTGACAGGTCCAATCTCGAGTTGGAGAACAATTTTACCTTTGGCAATCCTTTTAGAGTTGTCATAGGCAGCTATTGTGGAGCAGATCTTCTCCAGATTATCCTCCCCCAAACCCAATTGTTTGAGAGTCTTCATCGGACATACATTAATGGACGCCCCAGTGTCGATAAGAGTGGAGTCTACTGACACCCCATTGAGGGTAACGGTGAGGCAAAGAGGAAGAGAGCGACACTCGGGGCAGCAAGGTCTTTGTTCGAGAAGGAAATGGAGGGTCCCTGGGTAAGGGAGAAGATGGTATTGGTTACCCCGCTGGGAGGAAGGTCATCATTGACCATGGTTTTTTGGAGGAATTGGAGGAGGGTGGACTGATGGGACAGCGATCTCCAAATCAATTCTAAGATAGACACTCTTGCGGGCGTCTTGTCCAAGTGTTGCAGAATATCATATTCGGTACCGACAGGTGGTAGAGGTCCATTGTCCTCTTCATCTTGAGATGGCCGCGGAGGTGGAGGAATGATCCGATTCCGGAGTGTGACATGAACGTCCTTCTGAGACCTACGGAGAATAAGTTGGAGGGGTTTGGTGCCATGGGTGGATGGCTCATAGGTAGGGGAAACAGGAATGGAAGGGTAGGCTTCCTGACACGCGGGTCGGAGGAGAACCAAGGGCTGCTCTTCTAAAATTGCATCTACGATGATGGAGGGCTCATGGGACTCTATGGAGGGACATGGGTACCATTCGTCAAAACCTTCTACCCCCCATTGTTGCTCTCTCCTCACTACCCGAGGTTTCGAATGTGTCATGGTATGGACATTTTCTTGGGGTTTAGAGGGGGAGGGATTGTTGCTTTGGTGGTTGGGGAGAGGGTTTTGGACGATACCAAGGTCTTTTTTGGTTTACCTAGACTTGGCTATGGCCACCTTGACATCCTCCCAATTTATCCTACCCTGGTCATTCATGTCATACACCCAGTCACGGAAAGTGAAGCAATTGTTGATGTCATGACCAAGAGCCCTATAATAAGGACAGTATTTTGAAGTATCGACCCTCGGATTGACGCTCTCCTTTTGCGGGGGGAGTCGGATAGCGTCACAGGACATGAGGGCGAAGAATATGTCCTCAAGGGTCTCACGGGGAGGAGGATAATGAGATCTTTTGGGACCCGGACGAGTGTAACCAGAAGGAGGAGAACAGCTGAATAAGGCTTGGAGGGGTGTGACAGGAACTGATGGGGATTGGAGGGAGGATTGGAAGGCTTGTTAGGAGGCCTCAACGACTGACTACAAGCACTGACGGACTCATTGACGGTCACCCCCTCGATGGTAGGTGCCGCGGGAGCCTTGCGTCCCTTGGGCTTCCCTTCAAAGAAAGGTGGGAGGGAGGAGTCCTTAATCTGATTTTGGACCACCCTAGCTTGGTTGTAGAGGTGTGTGAAGGAGGGGAACTCACTAAGCATCAGTATGGATCGGAGCAAAGGAGTGGTGTTGGTGACGATCATTGTTATGGCTTGGGACTCCGGGATGGGGATGTCGGCCCTTGAAGCCATGGATCTCCATCGGTTGGTGAATGTGACAAAGTCTTCATCCGGCTTCATCTTTTTCGCCACCGAGTTAGGGAGTGTGGGGACTTGGGTGGCCATGTAAGAGAAATAAGAGATGAATCGTTCGGAGACTATGTCAAAATTAATAAGATCCGATGTGGGTAAGGTGGTGAACCATCTCAAAGCCTCCCCTTCTAACGATTGTTGGAAGAGGTGGACTAAAAGGACCCGATCGTACAGCCACTAGTGGGAATCCATGGTGAAGCCAGCGAGGTGGAATTGGGGGTCGGTGATCCCGTCATACTTGCGGTATTTCGGGGCCTTGAAACCCGGAGGAAAATAGGCATTGGGGAGCTTGCAATAGTTCTGGAGAGAGTGAGGCTTGGAGAGGGACCAAGACTCTGCTAAGAGTTTCCTAATGAGGCCCTCCATCTCAGACCAAGAGATGGATTCAAATTGAGTGGAAGGAGTGGGCTGAACATAAGGTGGATAGACAGACGGCGGGGTTGGAGCGGGAGTAGGTAGAGGAGTAGGAGAAGAAATAGGAGTGGAGATGGGGATAGGGGAGATAGGAACCCGGGAAGGGGGGACGGGCCTAGGAGTGGGCCTGGATGAAGAAGGATGGAAAGGAGAGGGGATGGAGAAGAAGGAGAGGCCGCTGCCTGAACGGTATGCTTAGAAAGCATTGAAATGATGTCCTCGGGCGAATAGCGGGAGAGGAGTTTGGAGAATTCGGGGTCTTCTTGAACTTCTTGGGCATAGGTGGGGTTGACCCTCAAACTCACGCTATCCTCATTGTCAGCTTGAGAAGATGATTGAACTGATTCCTCAGGCTGAACATTAGTGTTAACCATACCAACAAATTCATGGACATTATCCTCATACTCAAAAGCCAGATTGTCAGTCATATTCACAGAGTTCAACCAAGAATCCATTATCAAACACAACCTACTAATTTTAGAATGGCTAAGTTGATTAACTACATTGTTCTTAGGAGAAAGGTGAATTTCTACCAAACAATGTTGTCAAACAACGTCCCTAAATTTTTAGAAGTTTGAAGTTGTGTGTTAACTTGATTTGTCAAGGCCGGTTCTCTCAAATCTTACCCAAACCTGGGTGAATAGGCAGTCTAAATGGGAGGGTAAAGGTTCTCCTGCCCCGTACCGTGAGGGAATCCACAGAATTTAGGGACTTATAGAGTTCCCCTTGGAACCAACCTGATTTACCCGACAAGGAATCCCCGAGTAAAAGGTTGTAAACCAAGGAGGGGCTATCCTAGAACATGTGGGGAGGCTAGAACAGAGAAGAAGAAAGACCCGCTCGTGACTGAGGACCGTTAGAGAACAAACAGGAAGCAAACAGAAAAGAAAATCAATCAAAACAGTCAGAAAACAAGTTTCTGTGAAATAAACGGCAAGAACATAGACGCTCAGTTCATCAGAAACCGATCGACGACATGATCGACGGACGCTGACATGGAGTAAACGACTACCTAGATGGACGTTAAACAAAACTAAATGGCAGGAATAGTGGACGCTTACCTGAGTAAATGGTGGGATCACTTGTCGTTTACCTGGTGCAGACTAAAACTGAGGCAGCACTGTTTGTCCAACCGTGATCACCAAAGAAGAGCTATCGACGCTCCGTTCACCACACCCCAGTGACTGTGGATCCTCCGGTGGTTCACGAATGTCGCCACCCCCTTGTTGGCGTTGAAGGCGAGCTATTTGACTTGTTGACTCCCCGTTGACTACATTGACCAAAAGGAAAAACAAAGAAAATAGCAAAAGAACAGGAGAGGTTGTGATCGCCAGGGCCTTACCTGTGCCCAAGGAGTGTTGTGATCACGCCGGTGACGTGCCTCGCGCAGTGGACAGTGGTGGGACTTCAACTTCTCCCTCTTCGGCCAGCCAAAGAAAGAGAGCTCCACGGTCTTCTTCGATGTGTTCTGTGGTTGATGGCTCCTTAGTGGACTCCTCCAGCACTTGATGAAACCTTCTGGACGTTCAAAGGGTTGAGAGGGGAGAGGAGACAAGGGTTGGAAGCTTTTAGTGGATTTTCTCTCTGTTCTCTCCAAGTCGCATGGCCTGGACGTCCATCATCTCCCCCCCCCCCCCCTCACTTAGAAGGCCAGAGGGTGAGTTATATAGATTGTAGGGTCGGAGGTGAGGAGCCTTGGATGCTCAAGTGTGAAGAAACACACTTGTACACTTGGCAATCCATGTGTTTAGGCTCCAACCAATGAGAGGGGGCAAGTGAGATTTTTACTAGGTCAAGGAGGTGCCAAGGTGGCCCATATACCCGTTGGAACGGCTACATGTGTTGCATGGCCGAGAGAATGGCACTAGTGGGCTGGAATCTTGGGTAGTTACGCAGACCAGGTAAACCAGGTTGACGACAAACGATGCTGCCGCCAACCCCATGCAGACGTCCACATAGGTGGACGCCAACTAGTGTCGACGTCCAGGGGGCTTGCCGCCATCATGCAGTCAACGGCAGTCGATGCTGCCGTCTACATGGATCCGAGGCAAGTCAACAATGAAGGATCGAGAAAAGATGTGGACAAGATCTAGAAGGGGGGGGGGGGGGTTGAATAGATCTAACACCAATTAACGTGGAAGCTTAAGCAATTTAAAATTACTTCGAATCATAGATCACATCACCCAAACAATTTACTGATCTGCAGTGTGATTAGTGTGTGTGAGCAAATCAATTAGTAATGTGAGCAAAATCCCTATGCATGCATCTAGCGTAAAACAAAGTCAAACCACAATTCAAACCATTGCACAGAGGATTTTAGGTGGTTCGAAAATCACCTCCAGTGACTCCTACGTCCACCCCTCACACAGTGAGGCCACACTACTCAAATCCTTGAATACAACTCACATAGGAGCACGACGACTCCAAACACCCTTGAGCATGACGACTCAAGAAACATCTGGAGCACGACGACTCCAAACTGAGCACGACGGCTCAAAACACCAACGGAGTACGACGACTCCAAATTGAGCACGACGGCTCAAACCACACAGTGAGTGCGACGACTCACAACCCAGACGACGGCTCACAGTACAAAAGCTAGATCAAACACAAAAGAGATCAGATCCTCTAGCAATGATCTGATTCAAAACAGTTTCGTACACAGAAATTTGTACAGAACTTCATGCACAAATCTCATTGACGAAATAAGGAAGAACAAACTCAGAATAAGGCAAATAGATGTAGAAAGAGTGTTCTTCGATGAAGAGGCCTTGTAGACGCTTCAATTGAAGAGCCTTGATGGAAATCGATGGAGATTCTCCTCAATTGGCGATGCTCTGCTTTGATGGCATCTGAAATGCCAGAAATCCTTCTTCTCCTGAGCCTCTTCAGTTGGATCTTCTCCCTTGCCTTGCACAGCAACCTTTTCTCTAGGGATTCCCATTGATTCCCTTGTCCTTCCTCTTGAAAGGATGGCTTGTAGCTTCTGGAGATGGAGACAGATCTGGAAAACCCCCTTTGGCCGCCAAAAGGTTTCTTCTGGAAGTGTATGGGTTCTCTTACCCTTGGGGTACAAGGAACATGGGTATTTATAGCCCCATATGTCCATAAAGTGCCTTGGGGTGCATGGGCACGGAACCCTAGGTCAAATCCCCTAAATCCCAAGCAGCCACGTGTACAAAGAAATTCACGTTTTTCAGTTTCAGCCGGAGTGTGTCGACCTGCCCTGATCTAGTGTCGACCTGCTCTCCCAGTTAGGCAAACTGGTCTGCTGGAAACTGGGTCTAGTGTCGACCTACCCTAATCTAGTGTCAACACTGCCTGGGACTGTGTCGACACTACCTGGGACTAGTGTCGACACTGCCTGGGACTAGTGTCGACCTGACTTGATCTAGTGTCGACCTGATGTCCCAGTCTGGCAACTGGGTCTTCTGGAATCTGGGACTAGTGTCGACCTGCTTTGATCTAGTGTCGACACTACCAAGACAAAAATGTGTGAACCTGAAAATTTAACACATAAACCATTAGTACAAGATATTATAATTAAAATATGAGATATTAAACATCAAAAACATATTTTTTAAGCATTATTGTGATATGTATAAAATGTATAACATGTTCAACATATCATCATCAAAATCACAACATGTCATCATCAAAATCACAATATGTCATCATCAAAATCACAATATATCATTATTAAAATCACAACATGTCTTCATTAAGATCATAATATCTCATCATTAACATCATGATATGTCATCATCAATATCACAGTATGTCATCATTAAGATCACAGTATGTCATCATCAAAATCAAGGTATGAGTGATGTTCATTGGATATCATTAAAATACAACTTTAGGAAGTTCCAAAACACACTCAGCCCAACAATCTCCCCATTTTTGATGATGACAAAACATATCTCCCTTGACTGCAATAACTCCCCTGACCATATGCATCCTTTGAACTTTCTCCCCATAAAGAACATTCTCCCCTTAGAAACTTTTACTTTCTCCCCCTTTTTGACAGCATCAAAAAGATAGACAAGAGAGAGACACAATGATGGTTGGAGACCAAAAGATAAAAAGTGGGAAATGAAGGTTCAGAAATGATCAAAATAAGTGAGGCAAAGTGATATTGTCAAATGAGAGAAAAGATAATGTTTTTGTTATTGTGCAACAAGTTTAATCACAAAGACACACTCAACACAAAGAATAGCAAATTATAATGAGTTGAATGTAGTTAAAATAATGATGTAAATGTAAAGAAAAGTGACCTATATGAATGAGCAGAAATATTTAACAAGGATGTTAGGAGCTTTAAGTTTAACACAATGTAAAATAATAGATCGAAACTCAGTAGACATGAACTTAATTAAGGTCTTAAACTTTTCTATCCTGTCTTTTTATTTTCTTTTAATTTTAACTGGGAAAGAATACAAGAATAAATTAGTTAAATCTCACTTTTCAGTGCAAGAGATCACATTGATCAGATGCAAGACCTCCTGATTACTCAGTGGTTTAACTTTCATTATCTTATACAGAGTTGAAAATTTTGATTTCCACTTTTTGACGCGAAACAAATCACTTGTAGGTGAAATGGCCCGGTTACTCAGTGGTTCAAGCATTTGCATTGCTCTGTTTGTATCTTTCCAGATTGATCATTTTTCTTTGATATTTTGCATGAATATGTTTGCTTTGACCAGAGAAGTCAAGACTATGAATTTAGAAAGATTATTCTTAACATGTGGTAAAAATAAGGCTTAAACATACACATGTGAAATATTAAAGCCACTCATGTGCCTATAATAGTGTTTTGCAAATCATTTTAAAACATTCAGTATTATGATTGCTTAACTTTGAAATGATACTGAATCTTTGAAATTAAACTAAATGCTCAATGAGTTTAGTTTCAATGTTTTAATTCTCTCATAAGAAAATAGTACAAGGACTCAAAAATTCTGATGATTTTGGGGTTCAAAATAGACAAGTAAGGTCAAGAAATGTAGCAATGACTTCTCCTTTTCATGTAACTCCCCCTCACAAGGTGAACATGAGGATTATAGGAGGAATAGAAATGGAATGACATGAAGGCAGAATGAACATGAATGTTTTTATTGAAAGACAATGACTCCCCCTCAACAATTGCATACAAGGCACTTGATACTTGGTGGAGACATATACTCACACATAGTGAAAGTGTCCAGACAAGTCTGACTTGTCTTTCTTCAAATCACCATTTGATATACCAAGAATGTCAATGCAATGTGAGAATGAGAAATTTAGTTGCAAGAACATTTGTCAACAATTGAATGGGAGTTGATGATGAATCAGATATGACATAATATTTTTCCAGCAAATTTCTCCAGCATTTCACTCAAAGATTCTTTCGAATTCACTCCCCCATAAGATATGCATGATATGAAATGATCATTTAAGCAATTCAGATATGTTCAGTTCAAGCAATTTGCACAGAAATAGTATGAACATGATCAAGCATATATCAACATGACAATTTATTGAAGGAGAAAAGTTTTTCAAAGACTGAAAATAAAGTTTTTGAGATTTTTCATTTTGCTTGATGACCTTTATGCAGAAAAAACTATTGATACTTGGCGGAGAATTTTTCTCACGCATGATGATAGTTTCCAGACAAGCCTAACTTGTCCTTTCACATTTCACCATTTGATATACCTCATAGTCACTGCAAAAAGGGTCAATTACACTTTATTTTTAGCATGAAATTCATTGCATTTATTGAAAACATTTTTGCACTTTTTCAAATTTACTCCCCCTTAATATGTGCATGGAATGAAAAAGCTAGCAAACAATTCACACATGATTATGAGCACAATTAGTTTTAAGCATAACATGACTTTTGGTACTTGGCGGAGTATTTTACTCACGCATAATGATAGCTTCCAAACAAGCATAACTTGTTCTTCCACAAGTCATTATTTGATATACCAAAAAGTCAAATCAGTTGACATGCACACAAATATGATTCCAATTGTTATGACATAAAGTTCATTGGGTTGGGAGTAGCATTGATAACATTTCTCATTGTTAAACATTCATCTCAATCAAGCAATTCAAGTTTGAAATGATAAAGAAATTTTACCTGAACAGTCTTCATTACTTTTTCAAAGATTTTACCTGTGTTCTCCAATCATTTCTAGCCTTGCACAGTTTATCTTGAATCCATTTACAATGTATGGCTGCAAGACTCCTCAGCTTGCTGATCAAGCTGGTTCTGGGACCCACACTTGCTTAGGTCCTGCAATGAAATCAATGTTAGAGTGCAATACAGATTTTTGAATCTAAAATGATTTTATTTTTGGTATAGATGCATTCTTTCATTGACAG
The DNA here is from genome assembly GCA_014218235.1 of Colocasia esculenta. NCBI lineage: Eukaryota > Viridiplantae > Streptophyta > Magnoliopsida > Alismatales > Araceae > Colocasia > Colocasia esculenta. Next base: position 25,886 of record JACBKR010003366.1, read on the forward strand.
AACTATGAGCTGAATTAGTTCCAAATTTTCTTTTTGCCTTGCTTAATGCATCTATGTTTTCATGAAGTGTTCAATTTATATTCACATGGAGTTTCTGAGCATTTTCAACAAAATCATGATTCTTAGTTACATGTGAATGATGTGAAATTTTTGCAAGTGATTCAGGCTAAAATCATCATGGAAGAGATGAAATAAACAAGCACTTATTTTTCAATGACAACCATTTTTTTAATTTTTTTTTTAATTAATGACTTTTACACAAGGAAGATTATTGGTATTTGGCGGAGGTTATTCCTCACACATAATGATAGTTTCCAGACAAGCATGACTTGTCCTTCCACAGTTCACCATTTGATATACCAATTGATCTTTGCATAAGAGCCCAATTGATTTCAGTTTTTATTTAGCAGGGAATCTCTCAAAAGTATTTACCTGGTGAGATTTTGATTTTCTTTCATTCTCTTCACTTACTTTCCTTGTAGCCTTTGTCATGAAGCCTTCATCTGTAAAATTGACTACAAGGATCCCTGCATCCAACATTCAAGCAGCACATTTTAGAACCCAAACTTATTTGGGTCCTAAGGATCTTCCATGAATTTGCAACAATGATTTTTGAATCCAAAAAGATTTTATTTTGGGTGCATTTTTTTGAAGACTAGAAACACTGGAATCTTGGTTTCTAATCTTAGAGTTATTGGTATAGAATGCACACTGACATACTGAACATTTTTTTTTCTATTTTTCAGATTTTTATCATTGAGATTTTTAACATGGATTTAGAAGAGATCTTTTGTGCAATAATCCTTTTTCATGTACATAGAATTTGAGTATTTCAGCATGAATATGATCTTTATTCTTATGTACATTAATGAAACATGGGAGCATGCACAAGATTATCAATTCTATGCCAACATCCCTAGAAGTATGCCCAAATTATGACATGTGAAGCACTGGACTGATTTGGCATGTTTATTGAAATGTTGATCTTTATTCAACAAGTTTGGCAAGATGACCAGGTTTATTACAATTAAAGCAAATGAGAGGATTTCTTACCTGGTACTTACCTTGGCATGTATGCATTTGCTGAAATCTCCTTTTTATGTGAGGAGGCTTACCATGAGAAGAAGGAGATGCCTTTTTGTAGCTCTTGGCATGATGTGAATTTGGAATTTGCCTTGGAGCTTTTGGATTGATGGAGGAAGTAGATGAGTCCTCTTGACAGTAGCATTCCTCTCTTTCCCTGTCTGTTTCTGAACAGAACTTTCACAAGTTTTTATTAGAGATATCAAGGTTCTTGTTCACAGCAGTTTTAACAGAAGTTATTGTGCTTTTCTTTTCATTTTTCTTATTTTAACAGAAGCAAGACTTGTGTTCTTCAATCATTTTGAATCTTCTGTTTTCAGACTTTAATGCAATTACTTTCTTTTTAAAATTTGAAGCTTGTTTAGCATGACATCCAAACCATTTTTCATCTTTTCTTTTCATTTTCAAATTGAGCAATTTGTTTTTCCAAATCGGCGATTTTATTAGTCAAATTGCTACATTCATTGTCCAATGATTTGTCATGGTACAAGCATTTAATCTTCCTTTTTAAATGATGATTTTCTTCAACAAGTTGTTTGCATCTTTCATTTATTTGATGATCATGAGCCATATTAGAGATTTGTTTGTTTAATTGATCATTATCAAATTTGAAGTTGTTATTGAGATCAATCAATTCTTCTTTTTCATTTTCCAGATCAATGACTTTTGATTTCAATAGCTCATGATTTTCTTTCAATCCATTCAGTTTATTTTCACAGATTTGGAGTTCATCTTCCAAATTCTCTTTTTCAGAATTTAATTTTTCAACTTCATTTTTCAAATTATCATTTTCTTCTGAAAGATCCTTATCATTGTTCTGGTGCAATTCAAGTGGATTTTTCAAATTTTCACTTTCTTTATGGCAATGTTTTAAAGTATTTTTCAAATCTTTATTCTTAGTGTTCAGCTTTACATTAAGATTTTGTAACTTCTTACAGAATTCAATCAATTCAACATAAGACATACCTTCATCTTCATCAGAATCAGAATCAGAATACACAAATGAATCTGGAGTTGATTTACGTGACCTTTTAGACTTATTTGAGCTCTTGTGTTCTGAAGAGGATGAAGAATGCTCTGATCTCGTGGAATGTGCTGTTAGAGCCGAAGTATTTGAATTGTTGATTTTCTGGATTCATTGAAGCTCTTATTTGCCATTGAGTGCTTGTGGGTTTCTTTTGCTCTTTGTCTTTGTGAGTCCTTTGAGAAATCCAATGAAAATAAGCTGGGGATTTCTCTGAAATTGTAACAGGAAATTCATGTAGATTAAGACAATTTTTTCCATTACACCAAAACTCAAAAGACTATTAGATCTAATCACAGAGAATCAATGTAACAAAGAATTAGATCTAACAGTTAGAGTGGTTAACCTGCTCTAGTACCAAAGGTAGGAATCAGAGCGATTAAACACACAAGGACAGTAAACGATCAAGCAAACAGTTTAAGCAATTAATACATAGATCAAACAGAAGCAATCAAATCAGATCAGAAATAGACATCAACCCGCTCTGATACAATTGAAGGATCGAGAAAAGATGTGGACAAGATCTAGAAGGGGGGGGGTTGAATAGATCTAGCACCAATTAACGCGGAAGCTTAAGCAATTTAAAATTACTTCGAATCAGAGATCACATCACCAAACATTTACTGATCTACAGTGTGATTAGTGTGTGTGAGCAATCAATTAGTAATGTGAGCAAAATTCCTATGCATGCATCTAGCGTAAAACAAAGTCAAACCACAATTCAAACCATTGCACAGAGGATTTTAGGTGGTTCGAAAATCACCTCCAGTGACTCCTACGTCCACCCTCACACAGTGAGGCCACACTACTCAAATCCTCGAATACAACTCACACAGGAGCACGAAGACTCCAAACACCCTTGAGCACGACGACTCAAGAAACACCTGGAGCACGACGACTCCAAACTGAGCACGACGGCTCAAAACACCAACCGGAGTACGACGACTCCAATTGAGCACGACGGCTCAAACCACACAGTGAGTGCGACGACTCACAACCCAGAGCTCGACAGCTCACAGTACAAAAGCTAGATCAAACACAAAAGAGATCAGATCCTCTAGCAATGATCTGATTCAAAATAGTTTTGTACACAGAAATTTGTACAGAACTTCATGCACAATCTCATTGACGAAATAAGGAAGAACAACTCAGAAATAAGGCAAATAGATGTAGAAAGAGTGTTCTTCGATGAAGAGGCCTTGCAGACGCTTCAATTGAAGAGCCTTGATGGAAATCGATGGAGATTCTCCTCAATTGGCGATGCTCTGCTTTGATAGCATCTGAAATGCCAGAAATCCTTCTTCTCCTGAGCCTCTTCAGTTGGATCTTCTCCCTTGCCTTGCACAGCAACCTTTTCTCTAGGGATTCCCATTGATTCCCTTGTCTTCCTCTTGAAAGGATGGCTTGTAGCTTCTGGAGATGGAGACAGATCTGGAAAACCCCCTTTGGCCGCCAAAAGGCTTCTTCTGGAAGTGTATGGGTTCTCTTACCTTGGGGTACAAGAAACAGGGTATTTATAGCCCCATATGTCCATAAAGTGCCTTGGGGTGCATGGGCACGGAACCCTAGGTCAAATCCCCTAAATCCAAGCAGCCACGTGTACAAAGAAATTCACGTTTTTCAATTTCAGCCGAGTGTGTCGACCGCCCTGATCTAGTGTCGACCTGTTCTCCAGTTAGGCAAACTGGTCTGCTGGAAACTGGGTCTAGTGTCGACCTTCCTTGATCTAGTGTCAACACTGCTGGGACTGTGTCGACACTGCTGGGACTAGTGTCGACACTGCCTGGGACTAGTGTCGACACTGCCTAGGACTAGTGTCGACCTGACTTGATCTAGTGTCGACCTGATGTCC
>JACBKR010003367.1:0-30019 GCA_014218235.1 Colocasia esculenta
TGATATCAATTCAAAACTACTCCCAGCTGGATACCAAAGACCCAAATCATGCGTACCTGAGAGATATCTGAATATTCTCCTAACTGCAACCAAATGGCTTTCCTTTGGGCTAGATTGATATCGAGCACAAAGGCAAACAATGAATTGTATGTCCGGTCTACTTGTAGTAAGATAAAGGAGTGATCCAATCATACCTCGGAATAGCTTTGCATCAACCGGTTTACCTTTCTCATCATTTTCCAATTTCAAGCTTGTGCTCATTGGTGTTGAAGCAGGCTTAACTTGTTCAAACTGAAACCTTTTCAGTAGTTCCTTGACATATTTTTCTTGGTTGATGAAAAAACCATCCTCTAGTTGTTTAACCTGCAAACCAAGAAAAAATTGAAGCTCCCCCATTAAACTCATCTCAAATTCACTGTGCATATGTTTTAAAAATTCCTCACACAGTGATGGGTTAGTAGAACCAAATATGATATCGTCCACATAGACTTGAACAACAATAATGTGATTGCGAACTTTCTTAGTGAAGAGAGTTTGGTCTACTTTACCTCTTGAGTAGTGTTTGCTTACCAGAAATGTGCTTAGTCTTTCATACCAAGCTCGGGGCGCCTGTTTCAAACCATAAAGAGCTTTGTGCAATTTATACACATGGTTAGGTTTATCATGATCCTCAAAGCCAGGTGGTTGAGAGACATAGACTTCCTCTTTGATGTAGCCATTCAAGAAGGCAGTTTTAACATCCATTTGAAAAAGTTTGAACTTGTTTGAGCATGCATATGCTAACAAGATCCTAACTGCTTCTAGTCTAGCTACGGGAGCAAAAGATTCTTCAAAGTCTACACCAAATTCTTGATTGTAACATTTTGCTACCAGTCTAGCCTTATTTCTCACCACTTTTCTCTCTTCATTTAGTTTATTCCTAAAGACCCATCTTGTTCCTATGACAGACATTTCAGGGGTTCTAGGAACTAAACTCCAGACATGATTTCTTTGAAATTGTCCAAGTTCCTCATGTATAGCATCAATCCATGAATTTTCTTTTAAATCTTCTTCAACCTTTTTAGGTTCCACTTGAGAGACAAAAGCTAAATGATCTTGTTCAACTATTTGATTAACCTGAGACCTAGTTTGAACTGAAACATTTATATCTCCTATCACATTCTCAAGTGGGTGATCTTTGGAATACCTCACATTCGTGACTGTTGAAGGACCGGGTTGATCTTGCACTTGAGGAGGTTCTTCTAGAGGAGGGTGTGCTTGAGGAGTTTCAACTTGAGGCTCTTCTTGTTGTGGATCTTGGGCAGGTTGATCACCTTGTTTTCTGAACAGGATTATGTCATCTTCATCATCGTACCTACGAAGATATCTACTTTTAGTCTTGGAAACAACTTTAGAATTTTGTTTTGATTTTATTTGTAGTTCCCCATGAGTTGTTCCTTCATCTCCATCTTCAACCCTGTAAGTATTTGAAATGTTAGGCTTTGCTTGAGACTCATCAAAAACAACATGTGGAGTTTCTTCCACTGTTCGAGTTTTAAGATTAAACACCCTATATGCTCTAGAGTGTGCTGAATATCCAAGAAGAATACCTTGATCACTTTTGGCCTCAAATTTGTCTAGATCTACTTTATCATTGTTATGAATAAAGACTTTTGAGCCAAAAACTCTAAAATACCCAATACTGGGTTTCTTACCTTTCAGCAATTCATAAGGAGTTTTCTTGATCACAGGTCTTACCATGGCTCTATTAAGGATGTAGCATGAGGTGTTTACCGCTTCTGCCCAAAAGGTCCTTGCAAGTTGACTTTCGACCAGAAGGGTGCGAGCCATTTCCACCAAGGTTCTATTCTTTCTTTCCACTACACCATTTTGCTCAGGTGTTCTCAGGGAGGAGAAAAGGTGTTCAATTCCTTGGTGCCTGCAAAAGTCAAAAAATGAATTGTTGTCAAACTCTCCCCCGTGATCAGTGCGGATGGAGCATATCTTGTTGACATTTCCATGCTCAATTTTATTAAAGAATTCTTCAAAGATTTTCAGTGCTTCATTCTTGTGAGCCAGAAATTTCACCCAAGTGAACCTAGAAAAATCGTCTACAATGACAAAACCAAATCGTTTGCCATCGAGACTCAGTGTTCTTGTAGGTCTAAAAAAATCTATGTGCAACAATTCATAGGGTTTAGTAGTGCTTACTGGTGCTTTTGATTTGAAGGACTTCCGGATTTGTTTTCCCTATGCACATGCATCACAAAAACTTTCATTCTTATTGAAAGGGATTTCAGGAAGTCCACTTACCAATTTGAGCCTCATGATCTTGTGCAAAACATTATAACTTGAATGACCAAGCCTACGATGCCACAACATAAGCTCATCCTGTTTGTTTGCTACAAGACACAAGTTATCATTTTCTGAATCATCTAAGTCAACCATGTAAATGTTGTTTACTCTTTTTCCAGAAAATTTCAGACTTCTTGTTTCCTTATCAATGATTTGACATGAGTTTGATTCAAAGACAACTTTATGACCCTTATCACACAATTGACTTATGCTAAGTAAATTGTGATGAAGGCCATCAACCAACAGTACATTGTCTATAGAGTTGGAGGCATACTTACCGACCTTACCCGTGCCGATGATCTGGCTTTTATTGTTACCTCCAAAGATAACTTGACCTCCATCTTTTTCCACTAGCAAACAGAATTTTTCTTTGTCGCCCGTCATGTGCCTCGAGCAGCCACTGTCCAGGTACCATTTGTTTTGATTTTGGGCTGCTAGGCATTCCTGGATACGTGGATCAGACAAGAGGTTTTGGTACCCAAATTACTTTGGGTCCCACTGTATCATTCATGCCAAACAGTAAATGCTTCGGAATCCAAACTTGTTTGAATTTCAGTTTATTTGGATTGTTCCAGCATTGTTTTTCATTGTGTCCAACTTTCTTACACAAGTTGCATGATAAAGATTTTTTCACAACGTTGGGCTTGTTATTTTGGGGAACATTTATGGGCATTTTACCCTTTTGTTGCCTGATTAGTTTTCCTTTTGAAGCTTGTTTCCAGGCCTGTCGACAACCCTCCTTGGGCTGTTGACAGACCTCTGTGTTGTGTTAGCAACAATGTTCTTTTGCTTGGATTGTTGTTGCTTACCCTTGAATTGTGTTTTATTGCTCTTTGGGGGGATTTGTTTACTTGTGCTTGGGCTTGAATCAACAAAGGAAGTTATCAACTTCTCTCCCATTTTCTTTTGTTTTTGAGGTTGGTACCCAAGCCCATGCTTTGCAACAAAAACATTAGATCCCAAAAGTGCATCAAGATTTTGTTTCCCTTTAACAAACCTTGATAGATCTTTAGATTTTCCTTCAAGATTCTCTTCAGCCTTTTCCAATTTTTCTTTTAGCTTACCATGTTCACTTTGGAGAGATTCAAGGGAGTTCATTAGACCTTCCTTTTCTTTTTGAATTTCTTGCAGTTTCTTTTTCAAGGAATCCATTTCTTCACTGTGAGCTTGTTCATCAATTTCATCATCTCAATTTCTTTGTTCAAGGATGCAATTTGTTCATTTGTATGTGTGTTATGAACAAAAGAGTTAACTTTCTTTTTGAGTGCTTTGTACTCAGTCTTAATTCACAGAATTTTTCAAACAGGACTGTATAAGCTTCTTCCCATTCATCAACAGAATAACTTTCAAAGGAAGAGTTTACCTCGTTGGAGTCGTCGCTTCTAGCCATTAGACACTGAATTTCTTCATTTCCAGAGGTAGCTAGTTCATTCTCATCTTCATCTTCATCACTCCAAGTTGCCAACATTGCTTTGGCTTTCTTGAAGGTGAATTTCTCTTTCTTCAGCTTTTTCTTGAGCTCGGGGCACTCTCCTCTCATGTGCCCTTGTTTCTTGCACTCATAGCACACGACGTCAGACTTTTTGTTAGACTCAGATTTGTTTGAGAAATCTTTCTTTTGAAAAGGTTTTGAATTACCTGATGCTCTCCTTTTGAATTTCAGAAAATTTTTAAATTGTCTAGTGAGCATGGCCATTTCATCACTCTCACTATCACTAGAGGTTTCAAGCTCATCACTTTCCTATTGAGCATCCTTTTTGGAAGCTGAAGAGTTTTTCTTGGAAGCTTTTAAAGCAAGTGACTTTCTTGGATTCTCTTCAGTTTCCTTTCTTTTGACATTGATTTCATATGTCATTAAGGAGCCAATTAGTTCACCCAATTTCATTGTTGAGAGATCTTTTGAATCCTCAATGACAGTGGCTTTGGTGTTCCATGAGGATGGAAGAGACTGAAGTATCTTCCTTACCAAATCACTCTCTGAATATTCCTTTTTAAGACCCTTCAAACCATTTATTATTAGCATGAACCTTGCAAACATGTCTGAGATGGTTTCATCGTTGTTCATCTTAAACATCTCATACTCAGAGACCAGCATGCTTACCTTTGATTCCCTTACCTTGGATGTACCTTCGTATATCAATTCGAGCTTGTCCCACATCTCTTTTGCTGAGGTGCACATGGAGACTCTTGAATATTCTTTGGGATGAACGGCGCACTGCATCATGTTCAGGGCACTCCAGTTGAGAGTTTCGTTTGCAATTTGATCCTTCGTCCAGGTATCCTCATCCTCGGTAAGGGTGTATGCTCCTTTGTTAACGATCTTCCACAACTCATAGTTCTGTGCTCTCAGGAATACCTGCATGCGGTTTTTCCAGTAAGGATAATCAGTTCCATCAAAGAAGGGTGGCCTGGTCACTGAGTGTCCTTCGGCTATATACCCCTTGTTAGATTCCATGAGATCGAGACTCTCTTGATCGCAAGATTAAAAAAATTAACAGAAAATCGGAGAAACCTAGCTCTGATACCAATTGAAAGGATGTGCGGAATTCCCAATATGGTAATCTAGAAGGGGGGTTGAATAGATTACAATCAGTTTAAGCTTACTATCACCTTCTTTCAATTAGAACGCAAACTTTTGATATTTCCAACAAAGTTTAAACCGAGATCAAATGTGTTGGTTGTAGATAAACAGAGAAGCAATTTATCTAATGTGTGTAAATGCAACGTGCCTACCAAGCATCTTTCGTGAAAACGTGCAAACCACAGGACACGAAGATTTAACATGGTTCGGAGTACACAACGTGTGTATCCTACATCCACGGTCCACACACACACGCAGAAAAGACTGCTTATGAGCTAGTTTACGACTACAACTCACACACACGAGTTGTCTGATGTGAAACCACGATCAGAACAACACACACCATGTGAATCAAGCACAAGGACTGCTTGAGACACAACCACACACACACACAGATATGAGAACTCAACACAGCCTTGGGTTCTTTGGGTGCCATGGTTTACACGCATTTACCGGTCCCGACATTTAGCTTAGACCGTTGACCGTGTAGTACTTTCACGCTTCCGCACTTGACTCTGTTAGTAGAATAGATTTATTGCTTCAATTTATTATTGTACATTTATATCTATTCTGCTGTTAGAACCAGTGGGAGATTGGTAGTCCCTTCTGGGCTTCTTCGTGAAGCTCATGCCCTTCTTTTCAGGTGAGACTTCACAGCAACACCCTCCGCTGCGAACTGAGGAGACGGGGCCGTAGTAGACGGTGTCTACCTTGAGTAGTGTTCCCCAAGTTTGTGTACTTCACCCCTCGGGGTATGCCCCTTTGGGACTTGTCTTTCCACTTTACTTTCTGCACTTGTACTTTACTTACTTTGGGACTTGTCTTTCCACTTTACTTTTTGCACTTGTACTTTACTTACTTTGGGACTGTACTAGACTTGTGCGTTGTGTTGGACTCTTTACTTCACTAGTTGGTACATTTTAGTGCGTTGTTGTTATTTATCTCTATTACATATCTTGTTAGACCGATCCGTTAGCCCTTCGGGTCTTTGGGCCCGTGGGCGGCGGTGCCGGTGGTCGTATCCTTGGTGGGAGCCGGGGATCTGGGCATCGGGTCCGTTACATGAATGAAGCGAAGCGGTAAACTCCGAGCGAACGAAGTGAAGCGATTGATGAGCGAATCCTGATAATCACACTTTCACTCTTCCCCGTATTCTTTGAGTACTCTCCCCCGATTTCTTTTATTACTTGAGGAGCAGGTGTGCACGACTCTAAAGTCCAATAATCACTCTACTCCCCAAATCCCCGACTAACGTCAGTTATTAGACTTAACAACTATGTGTACGCCATCGGCGGTGAATCGCATATACGCCTTCGGCTATTTGAATCGACTACTCAATAGATACTGCGTATCTCTTCTTCGACTCAATTAATAACTATACGATGTGTTAACTACTTCTTACGCTTCCCCGCTTCCCTATTAACTAGTTATTTAGTTACATAGATACATTAGTGTATGCAGCTAAGCCCGAGGCGTGTCACTCACACACAAGCACACAGAAAGAACGACATACATTAACATTCAATCAATCACATAATATATCAATGAAAATTAGATAGCTAGATCAACTATGCAAATAATGAGTTGTATTCGATCAATATAAATAATATCAAATGGTACTCTAATTAGATGATCATGTATTGATTGACATATTTGATTACTCACACAAAACTAATTTGAAATAGTCTGTTATATATATGTGATTGTCAACATAGGGCAATCTTCTGTGACCGAAGAGGGATTGTATAGTTAAGGAAAATAGGAATTTGACTCTCGGTCCAAATAAGAGTGGGCTAGTTAATTTCCAGCCTAGACAGGTACAAAATAATAATGCCCAGTCCTTTTCTATCCCAAAATGATCAAAAATGGATGGAAAACATGAAATGTGGTAACAGATGGGAGATGGTATACCAGAAATATCCTTGATAGTTGGTGAATATTACATGACTTGCCATTACATTTAATTTTAAGTCCTATGTGAAAGTTATAATGCTTCACTTATAAATTTTAGTCTTTTACCGGTGGGATGGAGTCTTAATTTCAAACTAAGGTTGCGGGGGTGAAGTGTGACGGTGGGTTGCAGTAGCCAGATCGTGTAATACACAATGAAGAGGGACAGATAAATGGCACATTATATAGAATTATAATAACTGTTTCATAAACACAAAATTTAGCATAGACTAGAAGAAGCTTTTATGCAGCCTTTCATCCCAGTGTGGGGTTTGCGGTTTTCTAGAAAAAATTGAAAAGATTTTTCAAAATTTAAAATTTAAAAAGAGTGTCGAGATCGCACCTCCGCTCCCCTTTTTCGCCTAGATCGCTCGGCCTCTGCCCTCCGCTAGATCTCAGTGGTGACTGACCTCCTTCGAAAGTATCGAGTCAGCCGCTACCATCATCCGGTCAGATCGTGCATAGATTTGGGCGAAGCATGGCACGCAAACCACGAGACGATCTAACCTTCTTCAGAACGATCACACCTCGATGTTGTCTAACCTCCTTCTAGACGGTTGCGCTGGCAGCTATTGTCGTTTGGGTCGCACCAACCATCGTGTCCTTTGGGATGGTCATGCGGTCTGCCTCTCTTGATAGCGTAGGGTACATCTAAGGGGTTTAGGGGTACTCTGGACTTTTAAGAAACAATGACCAATAAGTTGATAGTCAAAGGATTTAAACTTTCATTTTTTGGTCTTTCGATTGAAAATTAATTACCCAATCCTAATTTGAACCGGTAATTATTTTCCCTAAGAAAAATTGTGGGCAGGATTAGGATTGAAGTTATATATATATAGTAATATTTATTAAGACAAATTAATTAAGAGTCTTTGACTAAATATAGAGGTCTTTTCTGTAACAAAATTTAACGTATATTGTAACGGAAAATAATAATTACTGTAATGAATTACAGTTATGTCAAGGACTAAAAAATAAGTCAAATATTAGATAGAGACTTTTAATTAATTTTTCCTATGTATTATAATAAGTAATCTAAATAAAAAATTAACTAGATTTCAAGTTAATCACACTTACTTTAGCATTGTCAATGGTTTAACATTTTGTTAACATATTTAACGATAATATTGCACTAATAAATAAATAAATGGTCACGTTGTTAATTATAAATCACATGTTGAACATATTTATGTTAATATTTGCCAATCATAAATATGTTATTCTTAATTGTGGTGTGTCATAGCATATGTCAACGACCATATTAATAGCCGCTAATTAACATGTCTAATATATGTCAGCGATTAAAGGAGTCGTTGATATTTTCTTTGAGGATATATGCGCGCCTTTCACGGTCGTTAACATATAGTGGATTTATGTCAATGACGATTTTTAGTGGTTGATAAATTTTATTTATGTCAACTATTGTTGAATGTTGATGACATATTCAATACATGTCAATGATTATTTTCAGCTGTTGATATATCATCGACTTACAATTGTCCATGGATGTAGGATGTAGGGACTTTTTCTGTAGCCGCTGACATAAAATCCCTAATAAATTTTATTTTTCTTGTAGAGAAAAGATATCTAACACGTTGGTTTTGGAAGTAATAGCTTACTTAAGCACATCGCTGGTTCAGCTGTTCCATTATATCGGCTGATCTCTACTCAAGTAGATCAACATTGATGGACATGGGGATTTTCACGACATGTTTGGACGAGACCCACCGCAAGATTCCCTCCTCTAACGAGAACTCAGTGGCGCCCCCCGGCTTGCTGAAGGTTACTGTGAAGCTCTGCTTCTCCTCCACCGTAGAGAATCTCAGCGTTTGTGGGACCACGCTCACTGCCAAACCTCCCCCGGCCTCCACCTCTGCTTTGTAGGTCTCACCCGCCTCTCCCACGTTCGTCAACGTCCGGTTCACGGCCACCGTGGGCGTCTTCTTGCTCAGTACCACTGCTATTGATGGGTAGTTCAGCTGATCGCGGGAGATCCTTGGGATGTCGGAGCAGGAAACTCGATCACCGACGAGCCCGGAGATCAGCTTCTCATCATCCAATGCGATGTCGCAGAGGTAGGATATATAGTCACGGGGGGCGAGATCGTAGACGAGGCCTGGGTCGGCAGCTCTGGATGCGTTCACATGCCCTGCTCCAATGGCGAAGACATTAGCTGGCTTGTTGACAGTGTCGTCCAAAGTGATGCGTTGGCCATCATTGCGCAGGACGTCCGCAGTCGTCATGATGGCGGACCTGATGGCCGCCGGGGACCAATCCGGGTGAGCGCTCTTGAGGAGTGCCGCGACCCCGCTGAGGTGGGGGGTGGCCATGGACGTCCCTGACATCATGTTGAAGTAGGCACCCCCAGATACAGGGCTCTCTAACGGTGGGCCGACAGGAGAATGCCAGGCGGCAAGCACATTCACACCGGGGCCAAGCACGTCGGGCTTGAGGATGTGGGTGACCCTTACACTTACGCCACCCAGGGATGAGAAGGATGCCACTGTCGGCGCCGGTGGAGAAGACGCGCCTAGCCTTGTGCCCTCGAAGGATATGGACGCCATGGGATGGCTGGATCTTCGGATGTAATCTATTATCTTGGAGCCGTCGACAAAGCTAATGTGCGAGGCGGGGAGTACGTGTGCCGACGCAGCGGTGGTGCCTCTTTGGAATTCCGTATTCATCAGTATCATGGCAGCAGCGCCCGCTTTGAGGATGGCAGCGCCTTTGTCAATGTCAGAAATCTCTCCGCCTCCCTTGCACAATACTATCTTACCCTTTATGTCAACACCTACCAGGAACTCCGGCTTGCAAGTGAAAGCCGGTGAGTCGTCGGATAGGTTGGCGCCGGGGAGGACAAGGGGAAGCAACTCATGAGTGAATTTGGCGGGTTGGAATGCCGATTGTCCATGGAATATAAACCCATCGTCGAGCTTGACGGAGGCCACGATGGACCTATCCATGGTGCTGGCGGCGACTGTGAGTATCCACGGTGCGGCATTGATGACCGAATCCTCTTCGCCGAAATTACCTGCTGCGCAGCTGACGAAGACCCCCTTCTTGATCGCCCGAAAGGCCCCAACGGCGATCAAGTCTTTGAATATGGACAAGTCAGGGATCCCGCCTAGGGAGATTGAGAGGATGTCCACCCCGTCGGCAATGGCGGCGTCGATGCCTGCCAAGATATCAGACGCCTGGCACTTGCCACCTGTGCACACCTTGTAAATGGCTAGGTGGGCACGGGGGGCTACCCCCGATGCTGTCCCATTGGCATTGCCAAGCACGCTGGCACCCCTCACGAACGACCCGGCCGCGGTGCTGGCTGTGTGTGTCCCGTGGCCGTCTTCGTCGGCGGGTGTCGTCTTCTCCGAGTCACTGCCGGTGATGAAGTTCTTGGCACCAATGACCTTCTTGTTGCAGAACATAGGGGGGTTGCAGGATCCCTTCCACCTGGGGGGAGGAGGCAGCATGCCCTCATCATTGAAGGATGGGTGGCCGAGGGTTATGCCGCTGTCGATCATCCCCACAATGACCCCCTCGCCGAGACGACCGCTTGTGGCACCGCCGCCCCACAGCCCGCTCCCCATGTGCAGTCCAATGAACTCGGGCGAGTGGGTGGTCGCGGGGTGGAGGACGTAATCTGGGTAGGCATGTAAGAATCCTTCCTTCTTCTTCATTGCCGTCACCTCCTCCTCGGTGAGCCTGGCGGCGAAACCGGTGAGCGCCTCGTGGTAGGAGTACACCCACCGGCGCTCCCCAGTGCCTGCGTCTTCGGCTGCCGCATCGACAGAGAGAAATGATCTGTACCATCTCTCCCTCTCCTCGCGGCCAGCGACGGTGGCGCTCTCAGGCTGCAGCACGCTAATTATATACGTCTGCAGACGGGGAGCAGCACCAGCATCGCCGCGGTCTTCATGAGCATGGCTTCGCCCCCGTGCAGGCGTGGCACCTTTGCATAGAAAGAGGAAAGAGATGAAGAGTGCAAAAAAGGGGAGCGGCGAGAAGGGCTTGTGATCCGCCATTTGAAGAAGTTAGAAGAAGTGGTGTCAGCTGTGGTGTGGCGAAGAGGAGGACGAAGGAGACGATATATTTATACAGTGACGGTGGAGAAGCCGACAGACAACGCTGGACCACCCGTCAACAAAGGTTCTTAATTGATTTCAGTCTACGTAATAAATATGTGGTCTAAATGTAAGCGAGAAATTAAATTTTGAAAGTCATATTTAATGATAGTGGTCAAAACGATATAATTTTCCCTTATTTACCGGGTTATATATCACAATAAAGACGTGTATTTAATTATAACTTTCAGTCTTGATCAATTAAATTGATCGGAAATTCCGGCAGCACAAAAATTCTGGCACTGCATTACGATTTGAACCTGTCAAAAATTGGGCGTGCTTAACTTGAAGAAAATTCACAAAGGAGAAATGTGATCATCTTCTCTCCATTTTCCAACTTAATTTCTACGAACTTTCGGTTGCATCCCCTGTAATATGCCACTGTTTAATTAGTGACCTAATATATCTTCATATCAAAGAAAGCGTCAGGCCAAGAAGATTTACATTGAGTTAATAATTTAGCCGTCAACGCATTAGAAATTAATGAAAAGGTGGTCATTTAAGGAGAGGTCGTTGTGTTTTCTTTTTTTAATAAGTGAGTGAGAATAGTATTAAAAACTTAAAAAATATACAAGTTGGAACTAATTCATGCTTTCATATGCCAAAAGCTGTGAACCGGATGTGACAAGGCAAAGCCTAACACAATGGAAAGAATTAAAAAGAAAACCATCACATGCGACCAGTGTTGAAATTCCCAACGAGTTCTAAGAGAAGGTCTCTCATCCTTAATTTTTAGGGAGAATTAATTACCGCCCCCTGCTTTATTGGGGGATTTTTTTCCGGTCCCTGTCAGATTTTGCCTTGATGTCCGCCCCCTATTTTATGGGGGACTTTTTTTCCAGTCCCTGGGGTTGTGTAAGTGTGTAACACAGTTACACAGTTACCCAGTTATACATGTAAATGTGTTACGCTACACAGTTACAGAATTTATATACTTACCCAGTTACACATATAACTGTGTAAGTACGTACTTACGCAGTTACACACTTTTGATATATTACGAATTAAAATAATTAGGTAAATCTTTCTAAAACTATGTAATTACGTAAGTCCTAATTATAGAGTTACAAACTTATAAAATTTCTATGTAGTTACATAATTTTATGTGTAACTGGGTAACAAGGTAACACAGTTACATGTGTAATTGGGTAACAAGTTAAACAATTACAGGATTTAAATATAACTGTGTAAGTACGTACTTACACACTTTTGGAATAACAATTATAAAATAATTAAGTAAATCTTTCTAAAACTATGTAACTATGTAATTAGGTAAGTCCTAATTATAGAGTTACAAACTTATAAAAATTCTATGTAGTTACATAATTTAACGTGTAACTGTGTAAGTATATAATTGGGTAACTGGGTAACACATTTACATGTATAACTGGGTAACTGTGTAACTGTGTTACACAGTTACACAGTTACACACTTACACAACCCCAGGGATTGGAAAAAAAGTTCCACATAAAACAGGGGGCGGACATCAAGGCAAAATCTGACAGGGACCGGAAAAAAAATCCCCAATAAAACAGGGGGCGGTAATTAATTCTCCCTAATTTTTATAACTATCAAAACAATGCCTAATATTGGATAGTATAGAAAATAAGGCTTTCATGTGACTCGCCGTTGCCACTCATAGATTCTTGTGCAATGTTCCTTCCAAATTCACAAGAAGACTGCCCTAAAATTAAGAGATATGTAATAGTAGTAGAAACCCTATAATTAGTTTGAAAACTGTGGTTCGGGTAATTAGGTAAGATAAGCCAAGATAAGGTAAGTACATAAGGTAACCCTTGTTAGTGCAAAAGTAATCTTGGTACTTGTGGCCCACAGGTAAGTTTATCAGAGGGTTCTTCCTCTAAGAACTTATCTACACTTATCAGGAGTAAATCCTAATAAGTCGCAGGTAAGTTACTTGAGTTTCCAAATTGAAAAAGTACTTACCTAACCCGCTACCAGCCCTTTACTATGACTTAATTACCTGATTATCAAAGAAATCCAGTGATAGTACTTTACAAGGAAGCAGATTATTAGAGAAGAGGCATTGGCGACGGCTCTAATAAATCGTCGTTAAAAAGAGCACTCGCAATAGCTCCAAAAAAAGGCATCCCTAAGAGTAGAGTAGTAGTGATTGTCTTAGCCATCTCTAATAACCAATTATTATGGATAACTCGTCAATACTAAGAATTATTAAGATGGCTCCAGTTGTCCTAAATATTGATTATTAGGGACCGTTATAAGCATCTATCCTTAACATAATATTTAGGATGACTATTACGATATTGTATCTCTAATGCTCTTATTAAAAGATGGTCTTTTTTGGTTGATAGATCTATCTTGAACAAGTGATTACTAAGGATGATTAGAGAAAGTTGTCCCTAATAAGAGCATTAGCGATGGTTACAACAATCGCCTTAGTTTTATTAGCACTACTTTTGTACTACTTATTATATTTGCGATGGTTGTTTTCATCACACTAAAACATATTCACAACACCCTAAACTATTGCTATTATGAATAAACGACGATTGTCAGTCGTCACCAATAAATCTCCTCAGTTTTATTTCTTAAAAAGATTAAAGATAGTTATAAAAATAATTATGTGTAATTATTTGTGAAGTATGATAATGTATGTTAAAATATAAAAGAAAAAATATAAGTAAAAAACTATTATTTTTGTACGCCATGTTATTTTATATCTTTTAAAGAACATAAGTATATTCGTCTATGTATGTGTCACTAGGTTTTTTTTACACAACTATAAAAACTGAGATTTTCGATGGACCGTTCTGTTGAAAATTCATCAGTATACGTTGAACCGTAACGGAAACAGTTCATCGGACAAATCGCTGGGAAATACCAACAGGTAAAATATTCGTCAAAAATCCATCAGACTTACCCATATAATTTTTTCATTGGAAAATCCATCGGTATTTACCAAGTAAATCATTTCGTCGGTAAATCTGTCGAAAGTTTTGCTAATACCTATCGAAAACTTTTGATGTATTTACCATGGATTTTTCTACTATAGGCAAACCTGTCGGAAATTATTATTTTTTTTTTAACGTCTTTTTTTTTGTCAGATCATTTTAACACATGTTAAACAAATCTCGACAACTAAAAAAAAAAAATATCTTCCACAATATCTATTAAAGTTTTATTTAAAAATAAATTTCACAATATCTATCAAATTTTCATAATTAAAAAATCAAGAGAGATCTTCTGCATCATCAATATCCTCCTCATCCTCTCTATCCAGCTCATCCTCGCCACGTACTAAAGGACCCTATATACAAAAAAAGAATATTACATACATGAATAAAAAATTATTTTAAAACTAAAAGAAATAATTTATTTATTTTATAAATTGAAGAAAGAAACTATGAATATGAATTCACATAATCAATTCAAAATTGATTCTATGAGTGCCGCGTTCAACTGAAAGTCCAATTTGAATTTCGTTATTCTCGCATGTTATTCTCACCACTCCCATCATGTAGACCAATTGATATGCTGAATTTTGGACTCCCAACTTGGTATTATCCTTTCATTATACTAAGTCAATTCGAAAAATGGTTCTGCAACATCCCTTTTCTTTGATTGACCACCCTTTGTTGAAGGTAGCGACAAGTCAGGTTGTTGCCTTATGAAAGCGACGACATGGCTGTCGCGTTCTAGTTGAGAATGCGATGGTTTCGTCGTCGCGTTCATCTTCTAACAATTCTTACTACTGCATATATTTTTTGTCGTCTTAATGTCGGGACAGTTGGGACATGTGTCGGGATGCATGTAACGTGAAGGTGACATGCCAAATGTTGCGATCAGAGTGGTAGGCTTGCGAGGGCAACACGTGGTGGGTCCAACTGTTGGGTTTGACCCAGCCTTTGAGATCGCGATAGCATGGCTGTCACCTTCAGGCAGGTCGCAACAGCTTCGTCGTCGCGTTCTGAAACCCGAATTTTATATAAGTTGGGCCATCATAACATCTTCTTCTTCCCCTTTTCTCCTTCTTCCCTTCCTCTGACCCCTCTGTGTGAAACCTCCTTGTGTGGGGGTGGGGTGGGGGGGGGGGGGGGGGGGGGGGGGGGGGGGGGGGGGGGGGTGGCACAGGTTGATGGAGAGCTCACCGCCACGTAATAGGAACAAACGTGGTTTAGATATTTTGGAGATGTCTCTAAACAATCCATGTTTGGCACGGAGATGGATTGAGAATAGAGTGAGGATATGTAAGGCTTGTGGGCCCGGGAGAGGGGGAGAAAGACTCCCTCTCTCTCTCACCTTTTCCCCTTTTTTTTTTGCCCTGCTGAACCCCACCTCTTCCTCCTTTTCTTTTCTTCTTCCCCAACAAACCCCTTTGCTCCCTCCCTTTTTCCCTTCGCCCCTCCCTTCTTCTTCTTTGTCAACGCAATGAGCCATCGCTTCAGCTGCCGTGAGGAGGAAGAGCACCGCCATTGACATTGCCTCGCTTCCCCTGATGCCGCCGCTATGTTGTTATCGCCTCGTCGTCGCCTCCTTCTCTTCCTCTTCCCCCTCGACGTGCTGTGTAGAGAACAGAGGACTATAGAGAGAGAAAGTAGAGAGAGAGAACTGTAGAACTGGGACCACTTGCCTTCCCAGTTGAATCTTGTGTTGTTTATATAGGCGAACAATACAGGAATGCGAAGAGACACTCATTAAGGATGAGTGAGTTCCAGATATATGTACAAGATATTGTTGGGAGAGTTTATGGCAATGTGCGGCGGCCATGCCAATGTACAGTGCTTTTGCAGAACTTTATCCTAGTGTAGAGTGTACAGTGGCTTGTTCTGTTTCACGCCCCCGCAAGCTGGGAGGGGGAACCACGTGCAGCTTGTTACGAAGAGCAGCAAAGTGTGCAGGGGAGAGACTTTTGGTGAAAACGTCGGCCACTTGATCCTCAGATGAGATAAACCGAACGGAGAGCTCTCGTCGTAGGACCAACTGTCGAACAAAATGGAAGTCTACCTCAACATGCTTCGTTCTCGCCTTGAACATCGGATTGACAGATAAATATATTGTACTGATGTTGTCACACCAAATGACTGGTGCTGAAGGTTGAGGTATCTGAAGTTCATGTAGGAGGTTGCGAGTCCAGATTAGCTCAGTGGTTACGGCAGCAACGGCACGGAGTTCAGCCTCTGTACTGGATCGTGCAACAGTATGTTGTTTCTTTGCGGACCAGGAGAGTAAGTTGGCCCCAAGATATACGCCGAAACCAGTGGTGGAACGACGATCGTCAGGGCAGCCTGCCCAGTCAGCATCCAAGAAGGCATGCAAAGAGAAGAAGGACGGACGAAGGAGAAGCCCGTGATCTGTTGTGCCGTTGAGGTACCGTAGGATGCGCTTGACAGCTGCCCAGTGCGTTGTTGTTGGAGCAGCTAGAAATTGGGAGACCTTGTTGATGGCAAAGCAGACGTCTGGGCGAGTGAGGCTGAGGTACTGTAGTGACCCAACAATACTACGGTACTGTGAAGGGTCAGGCAGCAAGTCACCATCATTTTTGGATAATGGTGTTGATGTCGTAAGTGGACTAGTGAGGGCTTTTGCTTCCAACATACCAGCTCGTTGCAGAATGTCAAGGAGATACTTGCGCTGTGTTAAGAAGAGACCATCTGGTGTGCGTTGAACTTGGATGCCGAGGAAGAAGTGCAAGTTTCCAAGATCCTTCAAGGCGAAGGTGGCAGCAAGATCAGCAAGCAGACGGCTGATTGCAGCTGGATTGTTCCCAGTGACGAGGATATCGTCAACGTAAACCAGCAGATATATGATGACGCCATCAGTGTTGTAGAGGAAGAGAGATGGGTCGCATGTGGAACCATTGAAGCCAACGCCAGGAGGCGATCATACAAGCGAAAGAACCAGGCCCTTGGTGCTTGTTTGAGGCCATATAGTGAACGATGAAGCTTGCAAACATGGTCTGGGGCATGCGAGTCTACAAAGCCTGGCGGTTGGAGCATGTAGAGATCCTCTTCTAGCTGGCCATGAAGGAAGGCATTTTGGACGTCCAATTGTCGGATGGACCAACTTTTGGTGACGGCAATCGAGAGGACCGTACGGATGGTTGTGGGTTTGATGACCGGGCTAAACGTCTCAGTGTAGTCGATGCCGGGTTGCTGGGAGAAGCCCTTGGCAACAAGGCGGGCCTTATAACGAGCGATGGAGCCATCAGCATGACATTTAATCCTGTAAGTCCGCTTACAACCAATAATATTAGTGTTTGGTGGACGTGGTACAAGTGTCCAAGTGCTGTTTTTGAGGAGAGCATTGAATTCATCACTCATCGCATGTCGCCATTCTGGTAGACGAGAGGCAGTGGAGAAAGAGGTGGGCTCGAGGAGGTTGGCATTGGCAAGATGAGCAGTGGGTGTGGGGACTCTCGGGGCACGGCGTAAGATATTATAGAGAGGAATAGTCTTGGGAGGTGGGGTGCTGGAGGTTGAGGGTGGGTCGGTTGTGGGAGACGTGGGTTCATGAAAGTGGTCAGGTGGTGAGGATGAGGTGGAGTCATTGGATGTTGAGGATGCCATAGAATAAGAAGGTGGAGTGAAGGGAGTGGTAGTGTTATTGGTGTGGTGCTGCAATGGAGTATTAGACGGTGCAGTTTGACTGAGGGGAGGGGGAGGGTAAGTTATAATAGTGGGATGGGTAGAGCTGGGGGTGTAGGTTTGGAGGGAGGTTAATTGGTGTTGCATATGGGAATACGGATTCGTCGAAGATGACATGGCGAGAGATGTAGATTTTGTTGAGAGTGGGGTCTAGACATTTGTAGCCTTTGTGACGATCACTATATCCAATGAAGATGCATCGAGCAGAGCGAAAAGCGAACTTGTGAGTGTTAAATGGTCGGAGCAAGGGGTAGCAGGCACAACCAAAAGTTCGAAGTAAGGAATATCTGGTGGTCGCTTGAAGAGTTTTTCAAAGGGAGATAAGTTGTTGAGGACAGGAGTGGGTAGGCGATTGATTAAGAAGGTGGCACAACATGCAGCATCATCCCAAAAGCGCAGTGGCATGGAGGCATGACTAAGGAGGGCCAAAGTGGTTTCGATTATATGACGGTGTTTTCGTTCGGCGAGACCATTCTGTTGGTGTGTATGAACGAGATGCGATGGTAATGCCGCATTCGTCCAAGAATTTGGACAGAGGGCGGGATTCGCCACCCCAGTCGCTTTGAAAGTATTTAATAGATTTGGAGAATAAATTTTCTGTCTGACGCTTGAAATGGAGAAAGCAGGGAGTGACATCACTTTTCTTTGCAAGGGGGTAAAGCCATGTAAATCTACTGAAGTGATCTATGAATGTTACATAATAACGATTGCCATTGGTTGAGAGATGAGGTGAAGGGCCCCATACATCGGATGAAATGAGTTTCAGAGGAGCTGATGAAACAAAAGTGGAAGATTTAAAAGGAAGACTACAATGCTTGGCTTGCTGACAGGCATGACAGCTAGAATTATCAACTACTTTAGGAAAACCAACTAGAGATAGGACTCGATGAATGATCACAAGAGCGGGATGGCCCAGCCTAGCATGCCACTGAGACGAGGAGATTGCTGCTGAATGGGCGAATGGAGACCGCCGAGGGTCACCTGTGTTGGTGATTGTGGAAGTGGGAAAGCAGTAGAGACGATCAACCCTGGGTCCTTTGAGAAGTACCTTCCCCGAGTGAATATCCTTGATGCAAAATGAGATGGAAAGAATTCAGTGAGACATTATTTCTTGGTGAATTGAGAACGGATAGTAAATTTTTGGATAGGGAAGGAACATGGAGAACGTGAGGTAGAGAGAAGGTGGCAATTGAAGTATGCCCAGTGTTGGAGATATGCAGACCTGACCCGTCGCCAATGTGCACCTGCTCAGAACCGGTGTAAGCCTGCGATGCTTGTAGTTGACCCAAGTGCGGCGTCATGTGATGAGTGGCGCCAGTATCAGGGTACCAGGTGGGGTCAAAAGTTGGTGCGGGAGATGGCAACAGGGGAGGAGCTGCTGGTGTTGGAAGAATGGCAGAGTGCGCCTGAGGAATAGCTGGAGATTGACGCACGGGTCGTGGGATGTTGCCTTGGAAGGAGAGGTCGAAGCGGCGACGACACTGAGCAGATCGGTGACCAGGCCTGTCACACAGTTGGTAGATGTCAGAGTTGTTGTTGGAGGATGCTACTTGGCCATGATTGTTCCCATTGCGCCCCCGGCCTCCCTGCCGAGGTTTATGTTGGACATTGCGGCCAGCCTGTGGTAGGCGTGAAGTTGTGTTGTTGCCCAGCCGAGTGAAGTGGGCAGAGGGGAAGCCGTCAGTATTCGCCGGATGATGTTGGCGGAGCCAGATCTCATGGTTAAGGAGCATGCCGTGAATGTCCTGAAGGGTGAGATGTGTGCCGTCAAGGCGGGTTGTGAGAGAAGTAACGAATGCTTCGTACTCAGATCCGAGCCCTCCGAGGATGTAGAGAAGGAGATCAGTCTGGGAGACAGGTTCGCCGGCGATGGCTAGGGCGTCGGCCAGGGACTTGACCTTTTGGATATACCCGGTGACAGAGCTATCTCCTTTCTTGAGAGTCTGCAGTTGGAGTCGGAGCTGGAGGATGCGAACTCGGGAGGGGGAGCCAAAAGGTTTAGCTAGAGCATTCCAAATAGCAGAGGAAGTGGGCAGGCCGACTATGTGGGGGAGGACTTCTGGGGAGAGGGAGGAGATCAGCCAACTGAGAAGAAGTTGGTCATGGTGTCGCCAGGAATCGGCTTCTGGGTTGGGGATGGATTTAGAGGGGTCGGATGGGTCAGGGAGGAGAGGCGCTGGGCAAGGCCAGGTGCCATCTATGAGTCCGTTAGACCATATGTGTTTAGGAGGGAGAAGTTGGGCTCGCCAAACGACATAGTTTTCTTCACTGAGTTTCACACTAAGGGAGTGAGGATGGCCGTGGGTTGGGAGCAATGTTGTAGGAGGGAAGGGCCGGATAGGAGCGGGGGGTAGGTTGTGGATTGTGGTGCCAGTGGAGGTAGAACCAGAGTTGAGTGGGTGGTGGACTTGGGTGTTCATGAATAGGGGCATCAGGGCTCGTCGGTGTTGTCATGTTGACACAGGGATGAGGAGATTGAAGAGGGGGGCTTGAGCAGGTCGGCCGTTGGCTCTGATACCATGTAGAGAACAGAGGACTGTAGAGAGAGAAAGTAGAGAGAGAGAGAACTGTAGAACTGGGACCACTTGCCTTCCCAGTTGAATCTTGTGTTGTTTATATAGGCGAACAATACAGGGAATGCGAAGAGACACTCATTAAAGATGAGTGAGTTCCAAGATATATGTACAAGATATTGTTGGGAGAGGTTATGGCAATGTGCGGCGGCCATGCCAATGTACAGTGCTTTTGCATAACTTTATCCTAGTGTAGAGTGTACAGTGGCTTGTTTGTTTCATGCTGCCATCGCCGAGGAGGAGGGTGTGCCACTGTGCCTCCACCTGCAGTCGCCGTCGCCGTCGCCGTCACCGTAGCTGCTGTTGCAGCCTTGCCGCCATGCGCCGCCACCACCGCCCCTGCTGCCTTGCTGCCGTGGGGCAGTTGTTGCCCTGGGGGAGGAGCCCATGTCGCTGCCACCATTGTGGGAGGAGCCTTGCTACCGTCGCCGCCGTTGCTCGCCTTGTTACCGCAGCCATCGCTGTATGGCTGTCGTCTCGTGGAGCCACCGCCCAGAGGTTGCTGTCGTAGGGCTATTACTGCCGCTCGAGGAACCGCCACTTGGGATGGGCAACCGCTGTCGCCGTCGCCGCCTCTTGCTGCTCGTCACCTCCGCTTTCCGCCGCCGGCGTTGGGGATGCCGGCGGATCCTACTGCTGTTGGTCAAGGGTTCCTTGCTCTCGCCGCCGTCGATCTGCTTTTGGGCAGCCTTTTCCCCTCTCGTTCAAGTTTAAGTGAAGGAGGAATATTGTGCATTTTCTTTCATAGCGTCAACCACAATTTGGAGAACGTTCTCTTCTATATACTTAATTTATGTGTTCTGTGGATATTTGTGTTGGCTGCATATTTGTATGGCAGTCATAGTGTTCTCCGGTTCTAATGTGCAGACAACACTAATTTATTTATATTTCATTTTCATCTGTAAATAAGCTTTGATGCATGTAAAGCTGGTTCATGGTAAAATAAAGTTAATCATCGCACATATTTTCTGGATGGTGCATTGCGTACTTGTTTCTTTAGTAGTAAAAGCATTTCCAACATGAGCAAGACAAAGTATTAAATAATAGCATGTGACCACACTATAATTATCATTATGCTTGTCCCTCATATTTTTTATGGAAATGATTACTTTAGTTAGGCATGATAATTTGGGCTCGGTTGCTATGTCACGGGTCGTTGTGCAGTCTGTTTCTTTTGAAATATATATATATATATATATATATATAATATATATATATATATACACATCATTTTCACACTATACATCTTCGGTAATCTGTGAATGGGCATCATCTTACATCTCCTCATGTACATGTGTGGGTGGTGGTATATATATAAATGCGGTTATCATCCCAAAAATATGTGATTGTATTGTTTACGCTTGAAATCTTCATCTCATTAATTATATCTCAGACTTGGTAGTACTATATCACAAATACCTTCTCTCGATTTTTTGGCATGATTTTATCGAGCTTCGAGAGCCGGCCGACTGTTGTTAAGTTGAATAGGTGGTTACTAGCTTGACCTCTTTTTCTATTCACATTATGGTGGGTCTATTTTGTACTCGAGTTTCTGTGTTGTGCCCGTGTTGTTTGTGCTATTTTTTTGGCACTGCGTTTTACTAGTCTTCGTTTGGTACTTTGACACTTGAAGATTTGTACCAGCGCACGGTCCACTTTGGAATTGTTACCGTTTCCCGGGACCTCTGTCCTCGTGGGCCCGTTGAGGATACTCTCCGAGCCATGAGTGAGTTCGTCGAGCGTTTCTTCTCGGACGAGAGAAAACGGTGTTGAACAGCAGTGTTGAGTCATTTGTAGAGCTCTCTTAGTTGGTGCGAGTCCTGCAGAGTTTGAAGTGTGGCGCTGCGGGTCAGTTAGTCCTTCTCACTGCCTTGGCTTGCACGGTTTCGGAGCCGTGTTGAGAGGACAGACGTGAGACCATAGTTCGGCCAGACTACGGCTTGTGGTTGTGTTTTTGTTCACGCGTGTCATTCTGACGGGAGGGGAGACATAGACTTGTGGTCGAGTGGTAGTCGCCGGTGGGCGCACCTAACTCTTGACTAGTAGAGGTTGATCTGTGGCTAGTGTTGTTGTCCAGATGAGGGTTTTTCGTCTGAGTGTGCAGCCTGGTAGCGTCCACTGAGTGTTTTTACAAAGTTGGGACTATGCATTGTTATGTATATTTTTTTTTCATCGTCGCACTTCTTTAATTGTTTAATTATTTAAACTTATTGTGTATCTCACTAGACATGTTTTTTAACCCTTCCAGATTTTCAGATCCGTGAGTGGCGGCCCAAGGGTTGGATACTTGGAGAGTTTCTAAGTATCTAATCCTTTGGTCATTACAAATATCCTCAAAAATTTGAGAATATCTTCAAAAATTTGAAGTTATATTCATCCCATGTTTTTGTTGAGATAACTTATCCTCATCTCCTATCCCTATTTTTCTCTATTATTTTCTTATTTTTATTTTATATTTTTATAATTTGAAAGGGTAGGGTTTGATTTTGTTTCTTATTTTTATTTTATTTTTAATATAATAATATTTAATTAATTATTTATATTTTGATTCCACTTTAACTACATACTTTGTTGATGTTGTTAACACTACCATTAATTTTTTTGTCTTCCTAATTAATTCTAATTACATATTTAGGCACCTCCCTCAATGACTTTTCGAAAAGATGGTAAAGTAAGGTGGAGAGAAGATGATGAGAAAATATGTCCCCTATAACACTATTTTTTACCCAACGAAAAAGAAGATATAATGATAAAAAGTAAATAAATATTATCTATCCCACTAACATTATCACTAGTTTTCTACCAAACAAAAGACTTAGGTGGCGTTTAATAACACTTATTTAAAATGTCTAAAGTCTAATTTTCTATCTATTATCTAAATCTGTAATTTAATAAGTACTTAAATATATTAGATTTCTATTAAAGTTGTTTGATAATCAATTTAAATGACATCTGAATTAATATATTATTTTATATAAATATCTTTATATGCTTAAAAATATGTCTAACCCCGTCACCAGATGCGAAGGTGGGACAGTACCTCTGCTCCCCTCCCTCCCCCGATCTCGCCGCCGTCTCCGACAATGGAGTCCTCCACCGCCGCCCTCACCTGCAACGTCGCTTCTCTCCCCGTCTCCTGCCACGGCCGCTGCTCACGACCGCCCCACTTTCCGTGAACCGGATCAGTGCCGATTCCATGGCAGATTCTCTCTTCCCTCCAGCCAGAATTCCACCCCCATTTCGAATTAAAGAGAGAAATTGGTGAGGAAAGACAGGGATCCGGCACCTCCTCACCATCGCGCGCGCGGCAGCAGCGGGCGTCCCTGCCTCCCTTCCTCCAGCACCACGGGGCTTGATCCGCCTCCACTGCGCTGGCCTCTTCCCCCGCCGACCTCGCTCCCCCCCACCGCCCGCCCCCCCCATGGCCTACGACCGCCTCTCCGAGGACGTCCGCGCCAAGATCAAGCGCCTCGACGATCCCGACCCCCGATTCCTCCGCTACGCCTCGCCGCACCCCTCCCTCGCCGACCACTCCACCGTGCTCGCCGCCCCGGAGACCCGGGTCACCACCCTCCCCACTGGCCTCCGCGTCACCACCGAGTCCACGCTCGCGCCTCGCGCACCGCCACCGTCGGCATCTAGATCGACGCTGGAGCCAGTTCGAGACCATTACGGGACCGCGCACTTCCTAGATATTTAGGGCACGGAGAGCCGGATGGTGAGGCAGCTGGAGGAGGAGATCGAGAACATGGGGGGCCACCTGAATGCGTACACCTCGAGGGAGCAGACCACGTACTACGCCAAGGTCATGGCCGGAACGTGCCCAAGGCGCTGGAGATCCTCGCCGACATATTGCAGAACTCGAGCTTCAGCGAGGACAGGATCAACCGCGAGCGAGATGTTATCCTCCGCGAGATGGAAGAGCTTCAGGAGTAGCGGAGGCCTGAGAGGAATCCGCCGGTGATCTCGACGGAGGAGCGGAGACGATTGAGGGAGGAGGCACAGACGATGGGAAGGCGGAGAAGAGGAGACGATCTGGACCAAAAAAGTGTCCTAGTTTCACTTTTTTTTAAGAGGTAATTTAAGACCAAGATATCTTTTCAGACATTTATTAAGAGATATTATCAAACATCTAAAAATATAATGTCTGATCATTTCAGATAATAGAATTATATAATAAGTGTTATCAAACAGATTTTAGTTATCTTAAAAATCTATTCTTAAAAATACCAAACAACAAATTAATGAGGATAATATATATATCCCCACGTTAATTTACCCCATCTCCAACTTTGGAAACATCTAGGGGAGTTCTACCATTGGTGGTCACCGATCGAGAGGGTGCCAAAAAAGGGAAAAAGACATTATCCAACGGAGAGAATCGACTCGCAAGCTCTCAAAACTTTGCCTTTACCTGTGCTGTCAGGTCTAGTGCCAGTATGCTGTTCCCCCACAATATCACTGGAACAATCTAAGGCAAGACAACAATGGCGTTAGTGACAAAGAGTCCACTTAAATCCAAGGAAAGGGAGGTTTTGAGATCGAAGACAAGCTGCACGAATAGGATGCCAATACGTACAGTTAACAGGCGTGTGTTGCGTCCCGAAGGCACCCCCTCCCCCACTTTGAAGTGATCAGTGCCAAAGAATTAGAAAGCGAATGGCAAAATGCAAGGAGTGGCAACTTTTCGAACCTTCCTTCCTGTGTGCGGCTTCCTGCGAGTGTGGCGGCTTCTGCGCCTTCATGTGCGCTGATCATGACGAGCATTGGCTCCCCTATATGTTGAACCCACACCCCACCGTGGCTTCACCACGACGGCGAGGATTACCCTCAACTCGATCCTAATATATACCCAAAAGCTTGATAGCCAAGAAAGTAACATGGAGGCTTCACTCTGCAGTGTTCTTCCTCTGTTCATGCTCCTGCTGGTGAGCACGGCTGATGGGGGCTCTACGCGACGTTCTACGAGAGAAGCAGCCCCAAGTTGGAGGCCATCGTCCGCAAGTCCATGAGGGAGATTGTGAGGAAGGAGCCGCGCATGGCTGCCTCCATCCTCCGCCTCTCCTTCCACGACTGCTTCGTGAACGTAAGCGCGCAGATCTAATTTAACCCATGGTCATGCATAGATAGATGCTGTTGTATTTAACGCGGGCTGCATGCCTGTTTCTTGTTCATGCAGGGCTGCGACGCATCGGTGCTGCTTGCGGACACGCCGACGTTCACGGGGGAGCAGAACGCCAAGCGAAACCGGAACTCCATGGAATGGACAAGATAGAGGAAGTGAAGACGAACGTGGAGGCGGCCTGCAGCGGGATGGTGTCCTGTGCCGACATCCTTGCTCTTGCTGCCCGGATGCCGTCGTCTTGGTGAGTTATCGACCCACGGCAGTTTGTCTTTCATATAACATGTAGCTCTGCAGTGCAGGTTATAGCTAGTTAGCGAGCGAGTTAATTATCTGGCAAGTCCAACGTGCTTCCAGGCCGGGGGACCGTCATGGACGGTGCTGCTGGGTCGTCGGGACGCCAGGATGGCGAACCAGACCGCAGCCAACATCAACATCCCTCTCCGACACTGAGCCTCGGCATCCTCACCTCCAGATTCTCCGCCAAGGGCCTCAGCCAGCGCGATCTGGTGGCGCTTTCCGGCGCCCACACCATCGGCTTCACCAAAATGGCAGCGGCACCCTCTTGCAACTCGACGTCCAGACGGCGGACATATTCGACAACGCGTACTACCAGAACCTGGTGGCGCAGAGAGGGGTTCTCCGGTCGGACCAGGAGCTCTTCGGCGACGCACGGATCGCTCAACAAAGTCCTCGTCCAGAGGTACATCGGCAACGAATCCCTGTTCTTCAGAGATTTCGCGGCGGCCATGGTGAGCATGGGCAACATCAGCCCCCTCACCGGCACTCGTGGGGAGATCAGGAAAAATTGTAGCAAATTAAATTAACTGACCGAATCTGGATAGCAGTTGGCAAATATATAAAAGTTAATTAAATAGTATGTCGAAAATAAAAGTTAACTTGGGGAGCATATCGGAATGTTAACTTCTGTTGGTTGTCCGTCTTATGATTCGTTCGTTAAAATTTTATGATCACGAAAATTTCATACAGTAATTTCTTTGGTACCACTGGAAAATGATCAATGAAAATATTTTACCTAAAATTAAGATTTTGCATCTTTGATGAGATTTTATAAATCACTTTCTTTAATTTCTCTTTCACATGAAATTTTCATTAGCGTAACTACAATTTCTACTCTAATTTTTTTAGTGTTCGATATTTGAAATCTAACGGTTGGCGTCGGACACTGATCGACAATCAACGCTAGCGCTTGACAATCAACTTGAGGTAGTCGATGACCGATACCCAATGTTTAACATCCAATGTTTGGCAACGTCAGATGGAATCGGACTCAGACGTTGACCGTCGAATTATCAATCGTCGGCCGCCAAACAATCAACGATCGTGATCAACACACGAACATGTTTTATTTTTTTAAATATTTTAAATGGGTATCAATAGATAAAATGCTTTTTATTTTCTGTAAAAATATCTTTAAAAAAATTTCTGTAAATATATTTTATAAACAATCAAACAGACGTTTAATTAACTACTAGCTCCCTATTTACAAGTTTGTTGAGTCTATGCTCCGGCATGTACCTATTTAAGTATATATGTTGCTGAAACAGTGATATGTAGGTCCTTCAATCCCGTCTCATATTAATAAGTTTATTAATATGCTCTACCCCCGCCTCTCTCTCTCTCTCTCCTCTCTCTCTCTCTCTCTCTCTCCTCTCTCTCTCTCTCTCTCTCTCCCCTCTCTCTCTCCTCTCTCTCTCTCTCTCTCTCTCCTTCTTGTGCTGCTGCGCGTACACAAACAAAGGAAGTCAATACGAACAAACAAACCACCTTTGTAAAATATCGCCTAACTGGGTTATTGAAGAAAGGCTTATAAATATACTTGCAACTTTCGGCGTGGAATAATTATTTCCTGAGAATTGTGGTCAGAAACAAGCTGCTAGCTAGTGGACAGGAGAGTCTAATCTATGTTGTGCTTATTAATTGTGAAATGGTTTTTCCTTTCTTTTCTACAGTGGTATCATATATATTTTCTTACGGAAAATTAATAGTCAATTATGTAGTTGTATGTAGTTTAAAAATAGTAAGTTAGGGCTGATGTAGAATTAAAACATGCCGGGGGTTCAAAAGTAAGAAAACCTAAAACATAAATTTAAACAAAACAAAATATGTTCATATTGGCTTGCGCTTTCCCACCCTGCATGCAGCTAGTTAGCACCAACATGGGCCAGATTGATGGCGTCCATTCTTGTGCCCATTTTTACTTTGTACATCTAACACCCGGCCTTTCATAAGCCGATCATATGCTAGTTCAGCGCATGACACTTAACTCCTTGAAAAAAAAAATCACTTTTAATCGGCAACTCATTTGAGCAATATATAAGTTCAACGAAAATTACTATAATTCCAAAAATATTCTTTTTTCCCGAAACGCTTTCAGAAATGGCACTCTTTTCTTTTATCAGTATGATAATATTTTTATTATAATATTTAGAGAGAAAAATTTAGTATATTTTTTTATTACACTTAAGTGTAATATGACTAGGTACTAAATTCATGTGGCACTTAATAATGAGTTGTCACTTTATATACTCCCTATGTGAGAAGTGTCACGTAGATTTAGTACCCAATCATATTACAGTTAAGTGTAATAAAAAAATAAATTAAACTTTTCTCTATTTAAAAAACTTTTCTCTATTTAGAAAGATACATAGTAACCAAAGCCATCACTACTACAAACAGGGAATAGCCAATGGGAGTGAAAGGAACCATCGTCAATTCGTCAGTTCCAAATAAAGAGGACGGGGACACCCATCAGTTCGTTCGGCGAGTATCCATGATGGGTGATGGTTACCCGTCGCCTAACCATCTTTCCAGTGCCAAGGTCTTTTTTCCCCAATCTTTTTCTTTTTCATTTTGGCGTGTCTTCTCTCTCCTCCCCCCCCCCCCCCCCCCCCAAAACCGCACAGTTCTCTTCTCTCCCCTAAAACTCCATTCCTCTCCGCACCTACGAACAACCCACCGCCCAGACCCCTCCCTGCAACTTGGGTCTTCGGATTGGTGGGGGTAGCGGGCTTGGTGCGGCCAGCAGGTGTCGCCACGACTGCCCTCTGTGCGTTTTCTGACAAACTGAAGGATTTGACCGGCGTGTCTTCCTGCTCCGGCCGGGCCTACGAGTTGCAGAAGAGATATGTAGGAATCACCGACAGCCTTGGCGCTATCTTGGCGCAGCGGTGCCTAACGGTGGGGAAGTCTTGCGATCGTACGTCCCCATCAGCCTCCTCCGCGCCGCCATCGAGGAGAACTGTGGCACCCCAATGTGGAAATAGATTTGTGATCCATTATGATATTTTAAAATTTAATATGTTTTTATCATGTTTTTATGCGTGTATTCACATATTATAAATTTAAGTTTTTGTTTAGTACTAAGTAAATTACTATAATGAAAGATGAACTGGTAATCGCGAAGTGTTGGCGTGCCAGTCGTTCAAGCGACAACATGTTCTGTCTTTGAGAGTCGAAGGGTTTTGAGTCTATTCGCACGTCGTTTGACTTCGTCAACGAAAGTGGAGATCGAGTCGGGACTAAGATCCCGCTGTTGCCTAAGCGTAACGGTGTTAATTACATCTCTTTGAGAGAGAAAATTCTTGATAATTATCAGAATAAAAAGTCTCGTGCCTTTAACAGAAACATCCGATAAAAGATACGCGCGAAATACAATCTAATTACATCTAACGCGAGACGGCCAGAATATAACACGACGCATTTTTTTTTTCAAGATCATTTAAGGAGTTGAGCTGGTTTCAACATTATTTGATTCTCTTTGTTTTCTTTTGGTCTTTTGCATTTTATCATGTTCGTTCCTTTATTGAATTACTTTTTTATCTGTTGGTCTTTTGATTTGATTTAAATTTATTTATTTAATTTGATGTGGAACTCTATTTGATTTCAAATATCTCTTCATTTATTCTCTTGATTTATTTGAGTTTGAAATTTATTTGAATTTTGTTCCGAGTTAGGAGACTAACCTGAAATTATTTAGTTTGACTTCTTTTTATCCAAGATTGTTTTATTTTATTTGATTTTAACTTTGAGCTTATTTTGAAGTTATTATTTTTGTTATATTTTTATGTTAGATTCGATTTAAAATTATTCACATTTTTTTTGTTATTTGATTTGATATTTGCCTTGTTTTTGATATGAAGCTATCATGTTTTATTTCTTTTAAACTTGTTTTAGAGCTATGATATTTTATTATTTTTTTTAGGGTTTTGATTTATTGATTTTTTTTTGAAGTGTTTCAACTGTTTGTTTGTTTTTTGTTTTGTTATTATTATCTTTTCATTTTTTTAAAAATAATTAATTAAGTGGGGAAGGGGCGAATCTGGGAGTGTGTGCGTATGTGATGGTTTGAGATGGGTTGAAACGGAATTGTGGTTTTTTTTTTAAGGGGTTTGAATATTCCTGGGTGGAGGTATGCGCAAAGAAGGCTGAACGACGGTAAGAGGTGCCGAGTTCGATTTCTGAGGAGGGTTTACCTGATTTACATGTAATCTTCGAGGTGTGTAAATTGAAGTTTTTTTCGATCAAGTGGGGTAAGGGTAATACGGATATACGAAAATAGGAGCTGTCAAATCTTGATCTTGGAGTTCACGAACACCATTCTTGAGCCCACAAAATCACACGGGACGAGATTTCCTCGTTATCAAAAAAAAAAAAAACTGAACGACGATGTTTTGCATGGGAATTTATGC
>JACBKR010003368.1:0-19424 GCA_014218235.1 Colocasia esculenta
ACATTTTCTATTGCACACCAAGCCTGTGAAGTATGACATGTTTCACATGATCCTTCATTCGGTGTGGTTTAGCAGGCTGAGTCAGATGAGGATAGAATATTGTTTCACATGATCCTTCATTCGGTGTGTTTGATTCAGAGGTTGTCTGAATATTTTAGATGATAGAAAGTGAAACTCCTTGCAGAGGACCCCTTTTACCATGGAGCTGCTTGTTTGTCATCCAAGAGAATGGCCCCAGGGGGGAATAGAAACATTAAAGGTCCATTTGTTTCTTTGTAAAATCTCCCGCAATAAAAGATTTTCTCGAAAAAAAACTTATAAAATTGATTATTTAATTGCATTGAAAAGTTGATCCATGAAACTATTTTCGTGAAATCCTTAGATTTTGGCATCCGATGTAAAATCCCGAATGCCGTTTTCCCCAATTTTAAAAACCCCAACTCCCACTTTCCCTTCCCCCTCGCCCGGCGCTTCACCGGCCGGGAATCGGGGATCACCCCGCTCCAGCGCATCGGCGTCGGCCTCTTCACCGTCACCTTCTCCATGGTCGTTGCGGCGCTGGTGGAGGGCAGGCGCCGGCGCCTGGCCCTTGGCCCCGCCGGGGAGCGGCTCCCCATCATGTGGATAGCGCCGCAGTTCCTCATCTTCGGGCTTTCGGAGATGTTCACGGCGGTGGGGCTGATCGAGTTCTTCTACAAGCAGTCGCTGGCGGGGATGCAGTCCTTCCTGACGGCCATGACCTACTGCTCCTACTCTTTCGGCTTCTACCTGAGCTCGATTCTGGTGTCGCTGGTGAACCGGATCACCTCGTCCGGCGGCGGCTGGCTCAGCGACAACGACCTGAACAAGGACAGGCTCGACCTCTTCTACTGGATGCTAGCGGCGCTCAGCCTGCTCAACTTCTTCAACTATCTGTTCTGGTCCAGGTGGTACTCTTACCACCCCAGGCTCTGTCCATCGCCGCAGCAGCAGACGATGGTGGTGAAAGGTGGAGACGTCGAGCACGGCCACAGCTTCGGCTCTTCTAAGCAAGTTGAGCTCATTGCTGTTGATATCAACAACAACATGAATATTCCTGTTTAGAAATTAAGGCACATATGACCGAAACTGAGATCTCTTTAAAACATATTTTACATATATTCAAATGACCGATCGTGTTTTTAATTTTTATATAAAATTATTTTGTAAAAAACTTTTTTTCTATAAAATATTTTATAGTACAACCAAACAAACCCACTGAGGACTGCTGGATTCGGCATGCAATTTTCCTCTGTATTTTCATTTGTGGAAATAAATATTTCTTCACATGTTGGGCTGATTAATTGAACTTCCGGTTTTGATGTTATGGATGGGATGGATACTGGTCCAACGCCGAATGTTATGTTGTTTCCTTTAGAACCAGAAAGGTTCATATAAGAACTTGCCCAAAATTTCAAATAAAATAGGATTGTTGACATTTGAGGCTGTAAATGGATGTCCGAGTTCTGATTATCTTCTGATCTGTTTCCGACGTTAAGTCTCCAACAAGGACAGAGCATGCCATAGTTTATAGAAAGCAGCAAAAACAAGTGGCATTTCTATCTTTTTTGTTTCTAATATATAATACACTAGATCTCTACCCGTGCGTTGCACGATTTTTTTCTAAATATATATTAAATTATAATAAATTTATAAATTATAAATTAGATTTGATATGATTGTTATTAATAATAATAGAGGAGTATTATATAGAAGAAAAGAAAACCTAATTTTCATGCGGAACACTAAATAGATCAAATATGAGAGATACATATTATAATGGAGGCGAGTACTTATATTTTTAGATGGGGGGTGGCGGATTGGATGAAAAATACTATTTTTTGTCGAGGGCGGGCCAAATGGTAATTTTAAATTCCGCTGAGTTTGCTGCTTGCGGTGACAGCACGTAAAGAGAGAAAGAAATACAAAATAGAGTGAAAGAAGAAGGGGAATAATTTTAGGCGGTATCACATATCTCAGTTTGGGCGGGAAAAGAAAAATTCTGGTGCTGCCACGTGTACTTCTAAGACTGAGTTTTATTATAATAGTATAGATGTTCATATATGCTGTATTTATGCAGAAGATGTGCAGCGGCACACCGTATCATGTTAGGACGTTTGGGAACGTAACACGGTCGATTTGTTGGGTCACAATTGGTTGAATGATTTTTTCTGATTGATCGACCGATTCAATTGAAAGATCGATTTTTATTAATCGATCGACCGATTTCTATTAGAGTGGCATTTAGATCTCTTGATCTATTTAGTCTTTAAAGAGAGATAAAAATTAATCGATCGATTTGAGATTTTTGATCAATCTATTGATACAATATAGATTGTACCGTATCATACCAATAAAAATTAGATAGATCGATCTGCATGATACGACCAATCTTACTTATATATATACACCGATATAGCTAGTACTTATTTACCCATAAACTGTGTTTGTAATATTAATTGGATAATTTTGAGATCAGTGAATACGATTATCTCACATCCAATGGTTATGGAGGTAGGTGAATTATAGACTTTTCTGAAGTCAAAAGTTCACAAATTCATACTATGAATCACGGTACCGGTGCAGTTTGGCCATACCGCCAAGCTATGGCACGGTCGGGTCACCCCAATGGGGTGACTCGGGCATGCTGCAGTGGCACACCGCGGTACATCATGGTCCGGTCCGTGGCAGACTTTTTTTTTTTAACTTCTCTCACATTCGGTGTATTTAAGAGGTTTAAATGATGTCTAATTAAGATAAAATTTTAAACATAAGTTAATTAAGAGATGATACAAATTATAGTAATTTTAGTTTAATTTTTTAAATTAATTTTTTGTCAAGTAAAAATTGTCCTAGAAATTATTAGATTGACTTAATCTCAACATCTAAGGGATCTAAATGATGTCTAATTGAGATAAAATTTTAAACATGAGCTAATTAAGTGATGATACAAATTATAGAAATTTTAGTTTAATTTTTTAAATTAATTTTTTGTCAAGTAAAAATTATCTCAAAAATCATTAGGTCGACTTAATTTCAACATCTATGTATCAATAACTTTTGATATTTATATTTTTAGAATCAGTACACTTTTCTAGTAATTATGATGACTTCAGACTTGACTTTATTTTCGGAACCAAATATCTTCATGTTGAAGTGCACAGAGGGTTTATCGTACCGCGACAATTCTGTGTGCACTTAAGGGGTCTAAATGATGTCTAATTGAGATGAAATTTTAAACATAAGCTAATTAAGAGATGATACAAATTATAGTAATTATAATTTAATTTTTTAAATTAATTTTTTGTCAAGTAAAAATTGTCTCAAAATCATTAGGTCGACTTAATTTCAACATCTATACATTAATAATTCCTGATATTTATATTTTTAGAATCAGTATATTTTTCTAGTAATTATGATGACTTCAGGTTTGACTTTATTTTTGGAACCGAATGTCGTCCCGTTGAAATGCACATAATCAAAGATAGTACCAGAATTATATTAATAATATGAAAATATTCTAAAATTAAAGATAATTATGTTTTAAATAAGTGATCATGTCTTACGTATAATTTACTATCTTTTTTAATTTCTTAGTGTCATATTAATATTTTATTATAAAATTTAACACATTATAGTTTTGTTTCTATTTTCGGATTATTGTTGTTGATCTAATGGAATACATTGGTCATTCATGAACAACTTTCATGAAGAGCCCAAAGATTGGATCACCCTCGTTCAGACTGTAGGGAGGCCGCACTCACTGCTAGTTTGGATCGCGATATGAGAGAGAAGATCAAGAATAATCTACTGTATCTTTAAGCACAGACTTTCATTTGATGTGATTCTAGTTGGAGCTCATAGAGGAAGTCGGGGGAACAACTTTCATGAAGAAGTCTCGAAGAGATATACCCTCGTTTGAGATGTGAAGGCATGATAATCATGTATATGTAGATCATGATATGAGAGAGAATGTGAAGAATAATCTGCTATAACTTTGGGCACAAACTACCAATTGAGGTGATTCCACTTTGAGGACGAAGCTGAAGAAGAATAGAACAACTTTGATGAAGATCTTGTGAGCATATCAACTTCTTTTCAGGCTGTAGAAGATATGATATTCCTAATAGTTCTGGAGGTTATGAGAGAGAAATGTGAGAGAGAAATGGTACATGCATGAGAAGAGATGGAAAGTCTATCTTGAGTTTGGATGGAGAGTCTTTTTTTGAGATTTGCTCATTTTAAATATTTATCAAGTCACAAAACTAAAAAAAATAAATCAAACAAGTCATTTCTCCATCGTATCTCAGCGTACAGTACGGTACGATACCGTACCGTACCACGAAGAATGCGACACGGTCGATCCGAACGGTACGACGAACCTTGCTGTGAATACATATATTCCGAGAATTTATGTTAATTGTGACTTTAATTTTTTGAATTATACTGACAAAGGTTAAAAGTGGATGAAAATTATGGTTTAGAATTATTTATTAATGTAGGGATGAAGTGAAAACTTCCGTTTTCGTTTCTTCTCTATTTTGAAAGTGGAAATGGATGTGGAGAAACAACCCATTTCAATTTCTATCTCTCTCTCTTTAATAATTTTTTATAGAAAATGGAAGTGGGTGTTATTTACAACCCTATTGACATTAGTGTATTTTCTTCGTTTTTCTACATCTATGGCAGTATGACAGACAAAAGAGAAGTTCTAACCATCTTTTCCTCTCTTTTTTTTTTTTTCCTTTTAGGGTTTGTAGCATGTGTAGCCCTATTAATTACACAAATTCTTTTTATATTTATATTTATATGTATATCCATCTTATGAATATAAAAGACCCTCAAAGACTTGTCACAACCAATGGAATTCAGAAATATATTTAGAATATTTTTTAACATTTAGATATATACCCCTATTAAAAATGACACTGAAGGAATATTTCAAATATATTTTTGACTTCCGTCATGACAAATTACAATAAAAGTCATTGACGACATTTTATATCCATAAAAAGAGTATACTTACAGATGTAAATTTCAAGAAAGATTCTCACGTGATTAAAATTTTAATAGAGGTATATATGTAAAAATATCTCTATTTTTTTTTGCCATCGACCAGAAGTTGGAACCATTCTAACCCAGAGTTGAAGGTGTCGTCCTTCGCCCTATGAGGTGACATTGCGCTCTCTCTCTCTCTCTCTCTCTCTCTCTGCAAATGGTTGTGAAAACCTGAGTCTTTCCCTTCTTCAAATTAGTGTTTCTCTTTGCAGTATGCTTTTTTTTCAATGATCTCGGCATCATCTTTATTCTTTATACGGTACAAGTGACTGTCTATTCCCATAATCTCAAAGCTCTGCAGTTTACTCAAATTTTCTTCCCCTTGCCCCACCAAGCTAGAACAAATCTTTCTTATTCCTTTCCAAATATGACTCTGATTTATATGCTATTTTCCAATACGGTCATCACTGCTGTCTAATATTGTCCCAATGTCGAACAGAAGAAGACTTGAAATTTTCTGATTTCGGCATCATACACCACGTGGCTTTGAATGTTCCACCATGTTTTCTCACACCATCCATGTTGCCTGCCCACCTCAGATAGCCTTCGCTCTGGATCTGTGAGACACTGTTTTCGGAGAAGCTATCCTAGCTTTTTCAACTGTA
Source organism: Colocasia esculenta (assembly GCA_014218235.1). NCBI lineage: Eukaryota > Viridiplantae > Streptophyta > Magnoliopsida > Alismatales > Araceae > Colocasia > Colocasia esculenta. Next base: position 5,682 of record JACBKR010003368.1, read on the forward strand.
GTTTGAGGATAGTAGCAGTGGTATTTTGAAACCAGAGAAGGAAGAAGCAGCTCATCTTCGACACGATAGAGAAATTTTACTTGTTCGACACAAGAATACACAAGAACATGTTTTAATGCGATTGTTGGAGTACTGCAATGACTGCACCTCAATACCATTTTTTACAATGCGATGAAAGTATATATGGTACTAACTTAGATTCAATGTCTCAATTTGCACCACATCTATGATCAACCCCAAGCATCAACCTCGCCAAATTTGAAGATTTTCCAGCTTCATGAGGTGCAAACCAACCATCAATAACAATTAAGCTGCCATTAAGGCATTGGCTTACTATATACTAACTCGGTACTGGCTTTATTTAGACCTTTGCTTTCTTGTGTTTCACGATGATGAAACCATCATCATCATCACTATAACTGACTCTTTTTCTGGCCTTGCTGTCTGCATTCTTCGACAACTGAAGTTTCTTAGTGCTCTGTGGCCTCTCTGGCTTTGAGGTTTTGATTGGAGTCCCCGTCCATAGTTGCTGCTGCCGCTTTTGCTTCCTCGCATATGCTCTCTTTGCCTTCTCAGGAGGTAAAAGACCATGTTCCATCATCCTGTATAACAAATAATTTCTCTGGTTAAACAGGAAAGGTAAAGCCAAAAGTTGAGTAGAGTTCCTTTGTTATTGAAATTTCAACTTGCAAACTTAGGGGCAGTTTTGCGGATATTTCTAGATTCGAATCTTACTCACGAGTTGAGATAACTACATAGCTGAAGTTGAGATAACCATGCATTGAGGTCTATCTAAAGTTCTCTACGATTTTCTCTCTTTGCCCTCCGCAGCTCCAGTATGGGACTTTTAAAGGGGAAGAAAGTGCTTACTTGCCGTCTACTGTGAAACATATGAACAAGCTAATAAATAGGTTCTAAGGAGACATGGTGTGGGGACAGCCATCTTTACTTTCCCATCTGGATGAGAAGTAAGCATTTCTATTCAAAGGGATTAGTAATCTAAGGCACCCCGTTGTTTAACAATTAGGACCTTCATCCTGAGGCCCCAATTTCCATGGAGAGCTATGAGCAGATGAATCGTTTTTCCAAGTGGTTTCTATTACACTGTGAGAGAATTTGAAGATCAGATGATGGAACTTTGATGTGCTGTTTATGAGCATCAATCAAACATTAGTCTTTTCTTATTTTTCTCCTAGCAAAAGCACAGTGGACCAACTCATACTTCAAGGTCAAAGAGCTGGCTAGGTGCTATCTTTCAAGAATAATTTTGAAATAAAAGGACCCCATGTAGAAAAATACTTTGCATGGAGAGTACTGGGGAGAGAACACTCAATACACACCAGAATTCTGCCATCTCGCTTGAAGGGATCTGCTTGGACAGTGATTCGTAGAATATTCTCAGTGGCTCTCTCTGCCCATGAACAACAAATCAATGTACCCAAAGTTTGTCGGAGAGAAAAGATCAACCACATAATAGGAATAGGAAAAATTTAGATTGTCTGAGACTCCGAACCTCTTCAGGGGGGTCATGCTTCTGACCGGGAAGGCTGTACACTTTCTTCACTGCTTTTCTCACAATAGTGCCCTCTTTCTTTGTTATTTTGATGATTGTTCTTGAGGAGCTTGAGACAGATGCTTTCCCTTTCACCTTCACTCCGAAAACAGTTGAGAGAAGAGATCCCAGTTAGGATTAGCAGCTCAGAGGATGGGAACCATGGACGAGCTAAACATGGGTACAAGCAATTCAAGGTACTGACAGAATCATAGAACAGAAGTTCCCAGTTCCAATCTCACAAAGAGGACACCCCCAAAAGCAAAACGATACCACCAGAAAAAAAAAAAAAAACATGAATCCAGCGCTATTCGGTCACCCCACCATTACACTGGTCTTGCAGCAGGAAAAAGGTGGTTGGTTACCTCCGCCGATTTGGAAACGGAGGCCACCGCCGTCTTCTGCTTGGAGTGGAGGAGATGCCGCTTCCCGCCGAGACCCTCGCCCTTCTTCTTCCCTGACGCTGGCGAGGCGACCGGCTCGGCGGGCCCCTTTCCCTTCGCTTTGATCTCAGCCATAGCCGCTGCCAGGGCGAGCCCACCACCTCGTTCAACGGCGGAGGTCCGTTCTAATTCTTCATGGGTCTACCCCCACGGCGGGCGGCAGCGCTCGCTGCTCCAAGCCTCTCCCACCATCATCTTATTCATCTCTCTCTCACTCTCACCCACCACCCACACCACACACACACCCCACACGTGGAGACATGAGCGGCGCGTCGGTCCAGTAAAATTTCAGCAGTGAAGAGACTGGATTGACCTAGGGGAATGACAGATCTATGAAGCTTTCCACGTGTCTAGATTCCGAAATATTCATCTCTTTTTTTAGAAAATATATGTAATTTTTAGGAAGAATTAATTGTTGGTCCTTGATAGGAATCTGACATTATTTTTAAGTCTCTGTCAGATTTTTCTACACTGTCCAGTCCCTGCTTTATTTTTAGGTCCCTATCATTAACCCCCGTTATCTCTTCCAATTCCATTTGTTTCACCTGTGAAAGTGTGCAACTGCGTAATTACATACTTATAGAGTTACATGTGTAACTGTGTAAGTATGTAAATCATGTAACTGTGTAAGTATGTAATACATACTTACAGTCACACATGTAACTCTGTAAGTAGTTAATAATTTACAGAAATAAGTATTTACTTATTTACTCAGAGAATTACCAATCAGTCTTTGATTTTGGAAAACTTATTTGTAAGTCCCTGAGTTACATAGGTATAGAAGAATGGACTTACATATTTTGGAAAGGCTTACCTAGTTACCAAGGACTTACTTAGTTACAGAGTTACATGTGTAATTACATACTTACACAGATAATCCTTCTGTAACTGCGTAATTATTTAATTATCAGGGACTTACCTAGTTACAGAGTCCCTAAGTTACATACTATGTAACTCTGTAATTACATGTGTAGTTACAGAGTTACATGTGTAGTTACATAATATCTACATGTGTAATTACACACTTACATGTAGTTACAGAGTTACACATATAACTCTGTAACTACATATTTACGCAGTTACAAAAATTACATACTTACGAAGTTAAAAGAATTACATATGTAATTTGTAACTAGGTAAGCCCTAGGTAAGCCCTGGTAACTTAAGCCATGGTAACTAGGTAAGTCCTTCTGAAACTATGTAAGTCTGTAACTAGGTAAGCCTTAGTTACAGAGTTACAGACTTACAAAATCTCTATGTAGTTACGGAGTTATGTGTAAATTGCATAAGTATGTAATTACATACTTACGTAGTTACAAGAATTACATACTTACGTAGTTACACATGTAACTCTGTAAGTACATACTTACGTAGTTACATATTTAACTGTCCAACTACTTCATACTTGTTACACAGTTACATAAAGAAATACTTACAAATTTAAAGCGTAAAAAACTATGTACTTACATACTTACAGAGTGACCTGTGTAACTGTATAGTATGTAATTACATATTCCTAACAAGGTATACTCAAAAGAAATCAAGGTCGTGACAAGAATTTCATGAAGAACAAGAGCAACCAAAAAAAAATCACAGGTACGCGAAATATAGAACCTTGAACATGAAAATCTTACAACTTGAGAGATAAAATCTGGGAAAAACATGGGCTTTTGGCTACTGGTTTCCTGGACTGTCTATGAACAGATTATTTAGGTTTGTGCTTGAGAGATTACCTACCTTTGGACATTCCTAAGAAAATCTTATGCACGATGAAGCAGAACGGGGTCTGGGGAAGAAAGCTCCAGTTGGCGATCTCCTCCTTCTCTGGTGCTCTAAGTATTCTTCCGCAAGTCCTTTAGCAAGTTGGTAACTCGCCCCCAGGGCTTATGACAAGCATTTATAGATTTAGAGTTGTCAGGACTCCATCGTAACTCGAAAGTGGAGTTGCAGTTTTATCTTGATCCCTTCCGTGCTTGAGGATTCCGTCCCAATAGAAGTGGGAAACCTTTAGAAACTCTCTTTCGATGGGCACGAATTTGGATTAATATAGAAGTCTTATTAATGGTTAAATCTTTGGGTTTGCAGTTGCCTAACTCTTGGTAGAAGTCCTATTAGGTTCCAGTGTTGAGTTACGGTTATTTAAATAACCATACTCACTGACTTGATCATTGCTTTGATCTGTTTTTGATGATGACAAATACTCACTGATTTGATCATTGCTTTGATCTATTTTTGATGATGACAAATACTCACTGATTTGATCATTGTGGTATCATCTGGATAATCTTGTTAAGCACATAACGTCAAACATTTGTGTTTTGAAGGTGACACAATTCAACACAATACTGGACAATCTTGTTAAGCACATAACTTCAACATATTTGTGTTTTGATGATGACATATTGTATACAATTTGATGGTGTCATATTGCATATATGTGAGAGATTGTTGTTTTGTGTATTTGGATGTTGACATATTGCACACATCTTGACATGACATGTGTACACACCTATTGTACATATAATGATCATGACAACATTCACAATGTTTTTGTTGATAAATCATAAGTGATTTCATGTCATACATCATGATAAGATTGAATTGCACCATCTCAATACCCTTTCATTAATGCTTATTAAATTGGGTAATGTCTTTGTGCAGGGCCACGACACAAGCAGGTCAAGTGTGTCCACACAATCCAAGAAGTGTGTCGACACATGTGTGATTTCCAGTAAGCAGAATTTGAAGGCTATAGTCTGTTGTGTCGACACACCCCTGTCAGTGTGTCGACACATGAGTCTTTCCCGTGAGCAGTTATGTACACTGAAGCAGTTGTGTCGACACACAATTGACTTGTGGGTTTGATCTCTACAGCATGTCGGATTGAATCGTGATATTAGAAACCAAGACTCGATCATCACTATGTTCAATGGTTAAGTCTACCTTGCGAATTGTTCTAGTAGTGCATCTCACCAAGGACTAGACTCGAAACAGATGCCATCGGCTTTCTACTAAGAGCGTCAGCCACGACATTTCCCTTGCCAAGATGGTATTGGATGTGGAAGTCGAAATCTTTCAAGTATTCCAGCCATCTCCTTTGTCTCATGTTGAGTTCCTTCTGAGAGAATAAATACAGTGAATTGCTCGTCATATAGATAATGTCTCCAAATCTTCAAGGCGAAGACCACAGTAGCTAGCTTGAGATCATGTACATGGTAGTGACTTCATGTGTCTTCAGTTGTCTTGAAGAATAGGCGATGACTTCTCCTTTTGCATGAGTACACACCCTAACCCATTCCTGAGGCATCGGTGTAGACAGAGAAACCCTCTCCCTCTATTAGCAGAGCGAGAGCAGGTGCTGAGGTAAGACAGTCTTTGAGAGTTTGGAAACTTTTCTCACACTCTTTACTCCAAGAGTATGGGTTCTCCTTTCGTGTCAGACGTGTGAGAGGAACGACGATCCTTGAGAAGTTCTTGATGAACCGCCGGTAGTAACCAGCCAGTCCTAAGAAGCTTCTGATCTCGGCGACGTTGATTGGTCTCTCCCAATTGAGTACAGCTTCCACTTTGGAGGGATCAACGGAGATGCCGTCCTTTGACATAACATGGCCCAAGAAAGACACTTCTTCGAGCCAGAAGTCACACTTGCTTAGTTTTGCGTACAACTTGTTGTCTCGCAAGACTTGTAGCGCTATCTTTAGATGGTTTTCATGCTCTTCTTTGGTCCTTGAATATATGAGGATATCGTTGATAAGACGACCACGAACTTTTCGAGGTATGGATGATATATGCTGTCATGAGTTGCATGAAGACTGCAGGAGCATTGGTTAGACCAAAAGGCATAATGACAAATTCGTAGTGTTCATACCTGCTCCTGAAAGCCGTTTTGAAAATATCGTCATCCTTGATCCTCATTTTATGATAGCCAGATCGAAGGTCGATCTTGGAGAAATATTGAGCTCCCGATATTTGGTCGACAGTTCATCGACCCTGGGTAGTGGGTACTTGTTCTTGATGTGAGTTGATTGAGTTATCGATAGTCGATACAGAGCCTCATCGATCCATCCTTCTTTTGACGAACAGCACGGGTGCTCCCATGGGGAAGTACTTGGTCTGATGAACCATTTTTCCAGCAGCTCCATCAATTGCGCCTTCAATTCCTTTAACTCGGCAGGGGACATCTGGTATGGTTGACGTGATACCGGGGCAACTCCGGGATCAGCTCAATGGCGAAGTTGGGGGAATCCCCTACAGCAGATCTTCAGGAAACACATCGGGGAAATCCTGGACTATGTGGATGTCTTCTATCTTAGAACCCTTCTTTTCCACAACTACGACTTCTAGGAAAGCAATACAACTTTTTCTTATCATGTTGTGGGCTTTTATGGCGGAGATTAGAGACATCTGTCTCTTATGTCTGATTCCAGAGAATGCCAATTTAGGAAAGTCACTAAAGGTAACCTTCCCTTTCTTACAGTCAACACTTGCCCCATATGTGGACAACCAGTCGGCTCCCAAAATTACATCATAGCCTTCCATGGACATACATACCAGGTCGCTTTTAGATTATGGTCTCCGATCATTACGTCGGCAGATGGGAAATACTTGTTCAGTTTCCCTTTTCCCCTAGTGGTGTTGTGATAGAGAACCACAACCCATGGATATAGGTTTTGCAGTTAGGGTATCAACAAAGTGTTGAGATATAAAAGAATGAGTAGCTCCAGTATCAAAAAGAACAAATGCTGATAAGGAGAAAACTTGTAGAGTACCTTCTACCACGCCTCCTTCCATAGCAGGTTCCTCTTCATGCAGGGCTTGCAGTCTTCCCTATCTCTTAGGCATGTTAGGGCGCTTCTCATTGTCCTTCAGTAGCGGGCACTCGGGAATGCGGTGCTTGCGGCTCCCACAGCACAGGCACGCGCCGAATTTCCTCCAGCACTCGTCAGCGGTGTGACCAGGCTTGTCACAATGATTGCAGTTGCTCTTGGCTGGAGTGTTGGGTACAAGGGCCTTGGGTTTCCTTTCTTGGCTGGGTCCCTCCGTGATGTTGAAGGGACGCTTCTTTCCATTGTTCGGCTTAGCAAATGATTGACCAGAGGTCAATTCCTTTTTCACAAACTTCCCTTTGATACGGTCGGTGAAGTCCGTAGCATCTTCCAGTGACTGAGCCTTCTTCACCATCTCGACGTAGGTCTGGATGTCGAGAGGTGCCAGTTGGGTAATGTATTGAGGCTTAATGTGACGGCCCTGGATATTTATGCCCATTAAGGCTCCATATCCAGATCCGCCTCCCGCGAACGGACCAAAGTTTCGCAAGGGATATCTCACACAAGTGTCCAGTAAGAGTATAAAAGACAACTACACAGTATAAAACATAAGAAAGTACATGTGTTCATACATGTTCACAAATTTGTACAGCTATCCCATTACATTATTACATGTCTAATTAAAAAGTACAACTACCTGAGGCATACTCCGAGGGAGCACAAGCTCACATAAAAACTACTACAACTCAATTGCTGGTGGTACAAGTCTGCCACAACGCCACTGCAAACCAAACACACGGCAAGCCTTGAAAAGAACTGTAGGGAAGTGAGCTCAACAAGTCACAGGCTCAGTAGGGGCTACCCAAAACAACACTGTAACCACGGACACCTCAACCCCAAGGGTTTCATTGGTAACACCAATAGCAAACCATTTCATGCTCACAACAATGAATTTAAGCTGCAATTAACTATAAACCCTTAATCAAACATAACCTCGGAAGGTAAGAAGAAACAATAGGACTAGTTTCGCACCACTAGTCCACACAACAACTAAAACGCCTAAGCCTTAAGCCTCACAGGCAAATCATAATAACAACTGGTCGCCTACGCTTTTAGCCACACAGGCAAGTCATTGCCTAGGCTGCAAGCTTCCCAGGCGAACCTCAACCTCGTGGGTAATAGGACAGCCAACCAAGTGCTGGTCCATTAAACCCCAAACCACGATATGTTGAAAGCCACACACAAAATGGCAGGGCTGGCTACAACGGCCAATCCTTCACACACGAAAACCATATACGGAAGCTTGCCCGAGGAAGGGTAAAACACATTGAGTGGAAGGTCACACTACACGACCTCCACGAAACACAGTTCTACGTCCACACCAGAAAAGACTGGTATACCATTACCCACACGGGGTACAGGTACCTATTACCACAAGGTCCCAGCACGGAAACTGCAAGTAAACCAGTGCCGTAACAGGGCACACCATAGCGAGCTAAACCACATTTGGCGAGTCAACACTCACCAACCATAACCAAAAACTGTGCCACCACTCGGGCACACCACAAGCCACAACCGCAGTCACAACTGTGCCAACACCAGGGCACACCTCGAACGGGTCAAACCTCAACTACGAGTCACAAACTCACGAGCCACAGCCAGTGACAAAGCACGAGTCGGAAAGGAATGACCCACCACCACACGGGAACGGATTACTGGCTAATCAAGACAGTATCCACCCGGACAACACAACATAAGAACAACCTCTCTGTCTCGCAGTCACGGACGAAAGGTCCAACTGCCGCTCCACGAGAACAAGTCAAACAACTGTGGAGACCAACCAACACCACACTTGCAGACATATAGCTGCAGGTCCATGCCTGGCACCCTTAGGGACTTAGGTCCGAGCTCCCTAAAGTGAGGCACTAGAACAGGATTAGCTGGGGCCCAGTACGTCTACTGGTGTTCGTACCCCCAACCACGAGCGCGCTACAAGCGACTGCACACCCACAAACACAAGCCGCTGCCCTACTGTCGTCTTTCCCTCAGCCGGACGTACAACTCAAACACAGGAGTGAGGGTGTCCAGGAAGATGACACAGACCTCGACGGTACCACACTGTACCGGGACAAACCCCGGGCACAACAAACACACGTGCCTGGCTCACAAAGAACCTAGGGTACCCGACTAGAGAGGCATTCCGGAATAGGCGTCGGACCACCACACTCGGCAATACACAAACCACAACACTTACACGTTGTTACAAACCACGATACACGTGTGAGGAATAGCTTGTCCTGGTCACTCGTGACCTACAAGCTAGCCTACATAAACACATATATGAACCATATTAATAATAACACTATAGCCTAACATCGGCCACCTCGTGACCTCTGTGGCAGCACACACACCACTTAACACATGAATCAGTATAATATTCTTCGAAGGATAACCACATACCAGGGCTAGATCCACACATGACCTTCACTGCCCAATCACCTCAAAGTAACTACACAAACTATATTACAATAATCATAACGACGACCACTACCATGCATACACATGCATGACACACAAATCATGGAAACACCACAATGTCACGGCTAGGTTCACACGGGAACCTCACTGCCCATTACTACGATAATCATAAGAATTACATTATGACATTATGACAATGCGTGTGCCACACACACACCCAAACCACGTAAACTTCACACTATAGCACAAACGACACGCCAACCACGTAAAGCATGCTCATCTAGTGAGCACCGCGCTCTACGAGCACCATATGTGCCAGAGCACCATAAACCGATGCCATGCACAATATTTAATAAATCATCGAATAAACGTACTTTAAAAACATGCATCCTTGGCTGAAGTCGCGACATGGGGATGTGTCGCCTTCAGAACGTGACACCCCGACCTGTCGCAATAAGAAACCCTATCGCGACGGGTCGGCCTGTTGCGACCTTGTCGCGACGGCAAGGTCTGTCGCCTTCACAGGCGCAAACCCTAATCCGGGAAGAACTCCATGTATTACCACTCCAAACCATGATTAATTCACATTTTCCATGCTTTAATGGATACCTTAACATGGTATCTACAGTTTCCAAAGCAATAAACGAACTAACAAGCAATCCACAACATGAATCAAGGTAAAACGCCCTACCTTCACGAAGAACGCGAAAACTGGAGATTCCTCGGCGTTTCCCCCCCTCCACACGACGTCCTCGCGGTGAGAACACGCCCCCCACACTTCCAGAACCTTGAATCGGCCGGAGAAACCCCGCAGCAGCTCCCCCTGGTCGAGCAGAGCCGGTGGAAGCTCTGTTCGGCCGGGGTTCTTAAAAACAACACAGCGGTTAAGATCGCGACATGCACCTCCGTCGCGACCTGATCGCGACTTAGGTGACCGTCGCCTTCTCAAGCCCGACATCAGCAGGCCACCCAGCGCACGACACTTGGCGCGCATGCAGACGTCGCCGCTCAATAGCGGTAACAAGAACGTGACCCCCAGGGCTGTCGCGTTCAGAACGCGACGCATACCCCTGTCGCGTTCACAAGCAGAAAACCTGTGAGCTCTTTGGGCCCAATGGCCGGCCCACCAAGCCTCACAACGCGCGCAAACACCTGAAACACTACTAATGGGCCACACATTGGTCACCAAATCCACTAAGCAGGGATCCGCAAAGATCCATAAAATCACGCGACGTTACATTACTATCACCTAAAAAGAATTATCGTCCTCGACAATCAACACAAACCATAATAAACCAGACTATCACCTAAAAAGAAACAAAACCATATAGAGAGCAAGTAGGATATGCTTCCTCTGTATCTTTCTCTTTAATCATCTGCGCTGACTGATCCATCTGTTCATTCGCATGTTTGTTCTGCTTTCCTTTCTTTTCAATTCATTCCACAACTGCCTTATTTTATAATTTCAATCTGCTATTTCCTTACCTTTTATCCGTAGGCGATTCTGCCTTGCTGGTGGCACTTTATCTCCTTGGACTGAACCTACTTTCACATTTTTCTGGCTGTGTTTGCAACATTTCTTTCGGGATTGCTTTACCTTTCTCGAGTATCTTACACTGTGATCCCTTTTCATATTATTCTGCCCATACCACTTTAAATCATTTCTGATTAAAAACCATAATAACCTTTGTTCCTTTATTCGCTACACAAAACTTTTACTTTCTCCTTATTCAAGCAAACCTTGAACAATCTGTGAATATTAAATCTTTCTTGCTTCCGCTTCCGCTGCGCTACTCTGATCACACTGAACACTTTTGCAAAATATTCCACAATTATGTTCTCATTATTACTTTCAATTACTTTCTTTTGACTTCAACTGTATTCATTTCTAACTTTAACTGCTTTTCAAATCATCTTATTCAATTAATTCATGCTGAAAATACTGTAATTTCTGACCTTCCAAACCGCTATTAACATGTTATATTCTTCATATACCTTTCTTGCTTTACTGACATTCTCTGGCTAATCTCATAATTACACAACTTAACTAACCACGCTCGGATTTTACCTTTAATTATTTCTGCGCCACATTAAATTATGAATTTTACCATATCACTGCTAACACACTTTACCCTTACATACTTTCCTCCCTTCACACAATATTTTCTGGCTGACTCAGCAAACCAAAACCATGTCTTTTTTACAATTTCTATTCTCACTGCTGTAACACTGTTATCAAGACAACTTACTCGATGTCTCTTATCCAGAATTCCTTATTGCTAAACTGATCATGTCTTTCTTATCCTTTCTGTTTTGCTTTGCCACCTCTTAATCTGTTCAATATTCTTTAACTATTATGCTGCAACTTTTATTAAACTTAGGAGACATTTTTATACAAAATTTCTTCATTTACCTGATCACTTTACTGCATACTATTTACACAAATTCCGCTGCACATTCCTGATTCATCTGATATCATTGCTTTAATATCTATCACATTCTTTCTTCTCTTCTCCTTTTTTTTTTCATCTGATAGTAATACTGACTTTAACTTTACTGCCACAGCACAATTTTCATTTTGTAAAGCATTCCTCTTAACTATTCTGCTAACTAATTAATCTCACTATGCTATTTTCACTACAATCTTTCTTATTAAAATACTGTCGTAGCCATAAACTGAAACCATTTCTTCAAACACAATTCTGGTTCTGTCTGGCCTCTCTATTCTACATTACTGGTTCACTACCAAATAAAAACAATTCCACTATTGCAATTTACTCACAAATATCCATTCACAATTTGCCTTGCCTGACTTCATCTGCTTCTAACAAAATCTTTATTTTCCTGTGCCCACAAATTGCACATAATTGCTGGCATTACCGCTCTTATTCTTAACACTATGACTCTGTACAAATCTTTCTGCAAAATCCTTATCCACTGCTATTTATTAACTAACTATCTTTCTTATAAAATTCTTAGACAAGTCTGCTGCCCACTTTTTTCCTTTATTCTTTCTTTACCCAGCTGCTTAACTCTGAATCTTTGCATCAAACTTTCTATTACCATCTTTATTCATAACAGCACTATTCTGAAACTCTTCACTGCACCCATCCTAACCACCAAAACACACTTCATCTGACTGCCACGCATTACTGTTCCTCTATTTGTTATATCATATCTTTAACTGAACTATCTCACTTAATCACTTCAAGCTGACACATCACTTAATCACACCACTTCCTAATCTATCCACACAAATCTCAAATACATTATTAGTTTCGCCAAAATTCTCAGCCACAATTCATGTCTAACATTCCTGATCACACTGCTCTATTTCCCACCATAGCACTATTCCCTCTGCCATTCCATCACATCATTATTCTATACCTGCCTCTGCTAACTTGGTCCTCATTAAAACACTTCAAGGATTTCTATAACTGAATTCATCAATCTCTTTAATTTCTATAATTGAGAAACCTTAAACATTATAATTTAATCACAAACTGGCACCAATGTGACCACACTCACTCTGCACTATTACCGTGCCATTTCTCTGCCATTTCTAAGAACTGCCAGTTTAATAAACAAAAACACGCAATTTTCATGCAAAAGCTCTCGTGAAAACCACATTAAAAAATCACATAAACCACAGACTTACTACCAACAGTGGACATTAATCCATGTATTGGGACATTGTACTCTCATGTCTTTTCATATTCTAACTGAACATTGCTCTGATACCAACTGTGACGGCCTGCATATTTATGCCCATTAAGGCTCCATATCCAGATCCGCCTCCCGCGAACGGACCGAAGTCTCGCAAGGGATATCTCACACAAGTGTCCAGTAAGAGTATAAAAGACAACTACACAGTATAAAACACAAGAAAGTACATGTGTTCATACCTGTTCACAAATTTGTACAACTGTCCCATTACATTATTACATGTCCAATTAAAAAGTACAACTACTTGGGGCATACCCCGAAGGAGCACAAGCTCACACAAACTACTACAACTCAACTGCTGGTGGTACAAGTCTGCCACAACGCCGCTGCAAACCAAACACACGGCAAGCCCTGAAAAGAATTGTAGGGAAGTGAGCCTCAACAAGTCACAGGCTCAGTAGGGGCTACCCAAAACAACACCGTAACCATGGACACCTCAACCCCAAAGGGTTTCATTGGTAATACCAATAGACAAACCATTTCATGCTCACAACAATTGAATTTAAGCTGCAATTAACTATAAACACCTTAATCAAACATAACCTCGGAAGGTAAGAAGAAACAACATGACTAGTTTCGCACCACTAGTCCACACAACAACTGAAACGCCTAAGCCTTAAGCCTCACAGGCAAATCATAATAACAACTGGTCGCCTACGCTTTTAGCCACACAGGCAAGTCATTGCCTAGGCTGCAAGCTTCCCAGGCGAACCTCAACCTCGTGGTAATAGGACAGCCAACCAAGTGCTAGTCCATTAAACCCCAAACCACGATATAT
>JACBKR010003369.1:0-29515 GCA_014218235.1 Colocasia esculenta
AGATCATGGCTAAATGAACCCAGATCAACAGCCCGGGGGAGTCGGTGCTGAACAGCAACCCCAAAGGGAAGCTGGGATATGAAAAGGCGCAGGTACCGAGAAGACTATCCCGGGACTTTAAAATGGCCGATTCTAATCTAAATACCGCCTTTCTACACTCAAGAAAATCACCTGCGTCATGTTGAAGGATAAAATTCTGAATAAAGGTGAATAGCTCTGGATCTGATGGGAGATACTCCGGGTAGTCCTCCTCCTGCGAGTAATAATAAACTCCATTCCTGCGGCTAATGCGGGCACATCCACCCCGCCGTTGATAGCAAGCCTGCCGAATTTACTTCTGCTACAATATCATTTCCGCTATTCAAGTTGCGGCTTGAAGTACGAGGTGCTCCAACTCGGCATCACATCATCAAGAAGATCACCTTGTCCCGAGTCCGCTGGGCGTAATCACCACGGCTCAAATATCCTCCTCCCCGAGGCATTTTGAAAATCTGAAAAAAGATACATGAAGGGGAAGAGAAAATAAACAGAAAAGATATTGAAGAAATCAGAATCAACAAAGGAAGGACGTCCAAGATACAAGACAGACTGTTGTGCTATGGGACATATGTCATCTCTTTCCCCCCAAAGAAGAGGAGGGAGAATAAAGGCATTAACCTGGCAACAGAACAAAGTCGGAAATTGGCTAGCTCGGGATATGAAAAAGACTGCTATATGGGGCTCGCACGGGCTACGTGCCGTCACTCCAACTCCGACACGTACCCCGTGGGGGGCATTTGTTGGAACAAAAAAAAAGCAAATATGAATGTGATGGATGTGTTGGATGCTTGTTAAGGGAAGCACCAATGCTCCCTTATATAGTGGTCCGACAAGTTAAGTAGGTGACATTCACCTGTGGGCAACTACTCAGTTAGCTAGCCTGTGAAAAGAAGATGGCTACTTAACCGGGAGTTGGCAACTACGGTAAAATTTGACCTCACCTAACCGTTTAAAATCCCACCTAACCGGTTTACGGCTTGATTAAGAGGTCAAAACAGTTATGATTAGGGTGACCCCAGGTTACTTAAGTCATAACTTGATCCGAGCATTCAAGCTCTCAAGTATTGTCAAGCACCCCAGCAAGTGGGAGATGCCGAGAGAATAAATCTCCGGATAAAATACGGCACGGAAAAATTCCGGCATTACGAGGTCTACAAGACCAAGATAAGTAATACAAGACAAGTCCGCCACGAAGGCTCAAAGACTTGCAATTGATTCTCCGTCCGGGACGGCAGAACTTCCGACAAAATGTACGGAATGGCACGACGGAATGGCACGGGCTTCTCCAAAGGCAAGACCCCTTCAAATGAAGGGGAGGGTGGTCTAATTATAGACTTTTTTTTTTAAGCCCCCCCCTAACCGATGTGAATACCATCGGTTAGGGGTTTTTTTCCCCTAACCGATGGTAGCTCCATCGGTTTAAGGGGGTTTTTCCCCCTTAACCGATGGTACTTTCCACTCGTTAGAGGGGAATCCCCCTCTAACCGATGGAAGCTCCATCGGTTTAGGGGAGTTCTCCCCCTAAACCGATGGATGTTCCTCGGCTAGGGGGATTCCCCCCTAACCGATGGAACCTCCATCGTTTAGGGGTTTTTCCCCTCTAACCGATGGAGGTTCCATCGGTTAGGGGATTCCCCCCTAAACCGATGGAACCCCCATCGTTTAAGGGGTTCCCCTTTCAAAAAAAAACATAAAACAAAAAAAAAAAAACAACAGAAAAATAAAAAAAAACAGACAAAAAGATAGAAAAAAACAGAAAACAGAAAAAAAAATATAGAAAACAGAAATAAAAAAAGGAAAAAGCCCTAACCGATGGTACCCCCATCGTTTAGAGGACCTTTAACCCTCTAACCGATGGGAGTCTCATCGGTTAGAGGAGTTTTTTTTCTTAACCGATGAGAGTCTCTCGGTTAGAGGGAATTTTCCCTCTAACGATGGAACTCCCATCGGTTTAAACCCCCCACCCATGCAATGTAAGGGGTGCCTTCCCCTATAAAAGGCCCCCATTCCCCATGGAAAACGGTCCGCTCCTCCGGTCCCTCTGGCTCCCGGCTTTCCATCTCCCAGATCCCCCATTCCCCATGTGAAAGGCTCTTTAGCATTCCATTGCTCCCTCAAAGTTGAAGGAAATAGAAATTTCTGAATTCTCAAAGGCTCCCCTCTTGGTCCTCATCTCTTCTCTTTGTGAGTCAAGGTACCAAATCTCCTCCCGAGTATTGAGAAGTTGTTCGGCATCGACAAACTTCATCGGCTAAAGTCTGCAATAGCGGCACTGGCCCTCACGGCTATAGGTTCTAAATACCGTCCATTACGGACATATGGTATTTTAGATACCTTTGTTATTTATGCCACCTCCCATCGAGTTTTTAAACTCTCCGGGATGGTGTGTTTGTGCTATATGCATATGTTTCTTAGAGGAGACTCTGCCCAAGTGGAGATTCTACTCGAGAACATATTCATATATTCACAGATTCGTCTTTTTATATATGTGTTTCTTAGAGGAAACTCTGCCCAAGCAGAGATTCACCTAAGAACATATCTATAAATTTCAAATCTGTGTTTATATTTATATGTTTCTTAGAGGAGATTCTGCCCAAGAACATGTTTGTATATTCACAAATTGCATTTTATATGCATGTTTCCTAGAGGGAACTCTGCTCAAGTGGAGATTCCGCCTAAGAACATACCTATAAAACTCAAATTTGTGCCTATACACATATGTTTTTGGAAGGAAGCCCTGCCTATGTCAGAGTTTTCCCTCTAAAAACATATCAATATAATCACAAACTTTGTATTCATATACATGTGTTTCCAAGAGGAAACTCTGCCCAAATGCAGTCTCCGCCCACCATGTTTATATAATCATAAAATTCGCAATTATATGCGTATACCTCTCAAAAGGATTCTGCATATGCAGATGACCTTTTACCGAACATTCCACTCAAAGGGAATACCGGTGAGAAATATGCGTAAACTGCAAATTTATGATTATCACACATACCTTTTTTTAAGGCAAAATCCCTCCGGATAAAGGTTCTCCGGGGACACGGATATAAGTACATGTTCATATGAATATATCTCCGTGAGGGCATTCCGCATAAGCGGAAACTCTGCCAAAATAAATTTATGAAATTGTGATAATATACACACATCCAAAGAAAAAGAGGACAGGACCCGAACTATGACAGGACCTGAACTGTGACAGGACCCGAACTGTGATAGGACCCGAACTGTGCTCAGATACTCCCAAGAGCAGCATGAATGCATACTCACAAAACTGTGTTCGTGTGGACAGTTTCCAGAAAGGAACTTCAAATTGACAAGAACGTCCATGGAGATATATGCCTACGTTCTTCGAAAATCATACTCATACAAGTAAAAAAAATGAATGATGAATGAATGAAACGATGAACAAGGAGAAATGAAATTCTGCCTCAATTCAGACTTCATTTAAAAGAAGGATGTTGTAAAAGAATATCATGTCATAAGGAAAATTAATGTAGCAACTTTCTAATACAGAAATGCTACTTTGAATCACGACCTTCCCTCAAGTTCAGAATCAAATGCACGGGTATATACCCGTCTGCAATGATAATCCTCAGGTTTTCCAAAATAAAACTTTCAAACAACATCTTTCTCAAAAAAAAAGGAGAGAGGAGGGAGACCCCAATGGGTTCACGGAAATATACCCGTTCCCTTCTTAAAAGTCATATCTCGAGCTCCACAAAGGGCAGTCTTTTCAAAATAAAACACTTAAAGCTCAAAGTATTTCGAAAATAACCAAAAGGAAATGATGCATCATGACCAGGATTTTCTAAAAAAATGTGTTACTCTCTCATCCCCTTTTGCTATGAATGGTATTCGAGTTAAAAATGATGTTAAATAAACACCAAGAGTCTTAACTCGATGTAAATGTAACATCGATTTCGATCGATGGAGACAGAGGTCCAGCACATGCTACCTAAATCATCTGATGAGTATAGATACGGGACTCAAGGAGTTCAGATAAAAAACGGCGCACCCTAGTCGCCGTCACACGGGCATCCCCGTCCATTTCATGGACAACCCTAGTCGCCCGTCACACGGGCATCCCGTCCATTTCATGGACACCCAATCGTCCGTCACACGGACACCCCCGTCCATTTCATGGACACCCAATATTTCTCTTCCGCATTGCGCGGATTCTTTTCTGTCTATTAGACAAACTGGCACGCCCCGCAAAATTCAAAGCATGTGAAATGAATATGCAAATCTCCATTGAAATGAAATGAAAAAAAATAAACCAAATCAAATGGTCGGTGTTCCCGCGCCGATGATACACCGCGTGGTTCACCAACCCTATTTCCATCCATCCCGTGTCAACACCCCTCAACGTGAAAACCCGAAAGGGCGCGTTGGAAAAAGCTAGAGGGGGCTGGCTTCTGTGAAAAACCGAAAGGGCGCAGGAGTCAGTAAAGTAAAAAAAAAAAAAAAACAAAGAAAAAAAAATCATCATCAAATCATTACTTAACAAGGCAGATTTCGCGCAGCCAGTAAACAAAATGCTAGGTTGCGCCCCTGTTTTGCTTGGTAGGTGAACCGAAATCCTTAGCCAGCAAACCCCAAGAAGGTAGGTGTTGGAACGCGGATATATATTTTCCTTTTTCTTCCAATTTATTTCTCCCTCATCTCTTTTCTGGAATGAAGAATTTTGTTTTGGGCGTGCCAGACTGTTTACGGGAAACAGACAAAGATTTATTTTGCGAGGGGTATTGGGTGCAAACCCTGATACCCTCGAATTTCATTTCATTTATTTTCCGCGTGCGCTCGCGTTCAAGGCGATTGGAGTGGTCGTGTACTGGACCGTTCCCCACCGACCGAAGTCGATGTTTCATTTACATCGAGTATAACACTCGAATACCTTCGAATGCGTAATGTTTATTAAAAGACCGTATGCCGAACTTTAAAGAAGAAAAGGCAGATGACAAATAATTTCCACAATTTTATTCAAGCATGCTCATGTCATTTATATTTATGACATTTACATTTGCGCCTTTAATGGGGTTTTGTACCTCCACTGGGCGTGAATACAACAAGTCAGGTACATGGACGTCGACGACGGAGTGTTTGTGCCTCTGTCGGACGTTTACATGGTAAGGAGTACATTTTTTTTTTGTTACTAACGGGGTGTTTGTGCCTCCACAAGGTAACGTGCCTCTACGTGTGTCTTTTGTGACACCGGAGGACTTAAACATATGCGCCTCGACGAGTGTCGTTTTATGACACCGGAGGACTTACACATGGGGCCTCGACGTGTGTCGTTTAATGACACGGAGGACTTAAACATGGCCAACGGGGGTCTCATAACAACCTGTGGCGTCTCTATAAAGCGAGCTCAGGAGGGCCCGGCCACGGAGACAAAGCACCAATGGGTGTCCAAGACCTTTCCCGACACGTGCGGTCTGTATAAGCTCACGCACGGACCACACCCGGACCAACTGAAGTAGTTTGCAGGTGGAAGCTTGAGCGCGTTTTTTGGGCCGAAGATGGCATTCGGAGCTCTCTGTCTTTCAAATGGGGGTATGGTCCCGGCGGGGTGTTTGTGCCTCCACCGAGCAGCATTACCTCTACGTGTGTCTTTTGTGACACCGGAGGACTTAAACATGTACCTCAACGAGTGTCGTTTTATGACACCGGAGGACTTAAACATGGCCTCGACGTGTGTCGTTTTATGACACCGGAGGACTTAAATCATGCCTCGACGTATGTCGTTTTATGACACCGGAGGACTTAAATGAAAACGCCGGGGTCATATGACAACCTGTGGTGTCTTCTCACGGACGAGCGCAGGAGGGCCCGATCGTGGAGGATAGAACACCAACATACGCCAAAGGCTTTCTCCCCCGTACGTGCGGCCTATATAAGCTCGCGCACGTGGGGCTCTCGGCGACTCTCGGCGAGACGCTCGCTGCGTTGCTCGGCCTCTTTCTTGGCTGGCCTCGTTTTTGGGCAGAATCCGCCTCCTCTTCGAATGGGGGTATGCCCCCCTATTTATAGGATTCGTGGGGGGCATACTGGCGGGGGTACCCTCCCCGGCAGAGGTGTCGCTGGCACGAGCGTCGAGGACGGGCGCGTGCGTCGAGGCAGACGAACCGGCGAAAGTGCCCGTGCGAAGGGGCTGACTGGCGGAAGGGGCCGCCAGTCAGGTGCCCTGACCGGCGCCCCTCCTGCTGGCTGAGGGGGCCGCCAGTCAGGGGCCTGACTGGCGCCCCTCCTGCTGGCTGAGGGGGCCGCCAGTCAGGGGCCTGACTGGCGGAGGGGGTCCGCCGGTCAGGGGCCCTGACCGGCGCCCCTCCTTGCTGGCGGAGGGGGGCCGCCGGTCAGGGGGTCTGACCGGCGCCCCTCCTTGCTGGCGGAGGGGGCCAACCGACGCCCCTCCTGACTTGCGGAGGGGGCCTACCGGAGCCCCTCCTGACTGGCAGAGGGGGCCAACCGGCGCCCCTCTTCTTCCTTGACCATTTCCCGGAGGATTTCCGGGAGTTTTGCTGGTTTATCATGGCACGTGCGGCACACGTGCACACACATGCCCGCATGTATTTGACGTGCGTTCTTGCCCGTCTCACGTGCGTTTGACCTCATTTTCGGAGGGCGCGTGCATTTAACCTTTTCGGACCCATCCGAGTCGTACGCGACCTTTGGCGCGAGTCCGGACATCAATTTTTGGCTATCCTGGTGTGTGTATTTCCGTTGTCGGCGGGACTTTCGAACGCCATATTCCGGGTTGACACACGGACTCGGATCCGTTTATCCTCCGGTGTTCGAGTGGGGAGGCCGGGGTTTATTCCCAGACTTTTGTGGATTTCCGGACGAGTTTGCCACTCGGGACTTGTTTAAATCCCGATATTTTTCGGGTTCAACAAATGCCCCCCACGGGACATCCGTCAGAGACGAAGACGAAGGCGGGTGTCCCGTGGCGATTATCAAACTCTACCCCTGGTTCTAATGACTTGGCGGGGATTTGGGTTGGAACCCACAGCAATGTACTTTGGCACTTGCACGACGTCGCCAATAACTAGGACAACAATTTGTTGTTGCCGTTTGAGTTGGCGATCAAACTTGCTATGCTTCTCGTGCTGAGCCATCAGCTCTCCTTGCTCGCATATTTTTCAGATTTGTTTTCAACTCAAGGGTTCCCATGAGGGGACCCAGGAGAGCGCACATCACTTCATGGAAGTAACATGGACCCGCTCCACCAGGTCAACTCTAGGGGTGAGTTTCATCGAAGAGCTGCTCCTTGACTTTGCTTGGAGCTGACCTTGGCTGTCTTCATCCGAGTATTGCCTTTTCCCGCCCTCTACTCAGTTTCTTGGACCGGTAAGTTCGGGCGATGTCTTTTTTTAAACGTTGCATTTCTGGCATTCCTCCAGATTTGATGCAACATTTCGGATGCTGGGGCTGGCCTTCTCGGGGCTTCGTCGGCAACCTGAGTTTGATTCTTGTCGGGAAGGCTTGCCTTTTCTGGCTCTCCTCTTCGACCTTGGTTTTGTATTCTTCTTCCTGAGATTTGCCTTATTGGCTTTTCCCAGGCTTGCTCTCGGCATCTTTTGCTTGAATTCTGCATTTGTGGCATTCCTCAAGATCTGATGCAACATTTTGGGTGCCGGGGTTGGCCTTCTCGGGGCTTTGTCCAGCAACCCAACTTTGATTCGATGATTTTTTTTTTTTTTTTCATCTTCTTTTTCATATTACCATCCCAAGCGCCCTTTCGGGTTTTCGCCGGGGATGGCCCCCTCTAGCTTTTTCCAGTGTGCCCTTTTGGGTTTTCACACTGAGGGGTTACCCATTTTGCCCGAGGCGCCCTTTGGGTTTTCACCTCGGCCGGGTATGAGGCCTTTTTGCCCTTGAACATCCATTTTTGGAGGATGATCAAGTCCGCCGGGACATCTCTATTTTTAGTCTCTTTTTCTTTTCTTTTTCTTCCCTTTTTTTTGCTAGGGCCGGGGCCGGACCCTGGGGCAATTGATCATGGGGTCTCCCATTTGGATTTAGCCCACCATTGCGGTTTGCTGGCTAAAGAGTTTGGCCTGACCGACCACAGAGGTTTATTGGTCAAACAGGGGATAGGCTACCTTCTTGGGGTCTCCCATTTGTGCCTCGCTTACCATTGCGGCTTTCTGGCTAAGGGAATTTCGGTTAGCCTACCACTGTGGTTTGCTGGCTAAAGAGTTTGGCTTGACCGACCACAGAGGTTTATTGGTCAAACAGGGGATAGCCTACCTTCTTGGGGTTTTCTGGCTAAGGATTTTAGGTTTTGACCGACCACGGGGGTTTGCTGGTCGAAGGGATAGCCTACCTTCTTGGGGTTTGCTGGCTAAGATTTTGGGTTTGACCGACCATGGAGGTTTATTGGTCAAAGGAAGATAGATAGCTACCTTCTTGGGGTTTGCTGGCTAAGGGTTTGGGTTTGACCGACCACGGAAGTTTATTGGTCAAAGAGGGGTAGCCTATCTTCTTGGGGTTTGCTGGCTAAGGGTTTGGGTTTGACCGACCGCAGAGGTTATTGGTCAAAGAGGGATAGCCTACCTTCTTGGGGTTTGCTGGCTAAGGATTTAGGTTTGACCGACCACGGAGGTTTATTGGTCAAAAAGAAATGGTTTGATCCACCATTTCGGTTTACCTACCAAGCAGAATAGGGGCACAGCCTAGCATTTTGTTTACTGGCTGCGCGAAACCTGCCTTGATAAGTAATGATTTGATTTTGATTTTGATTTTGATTGATTTTTTTTTTCTTTTTTTTTCTTTTTTTTTTACCGACTCCTGCGCCCTTTCGGGTTTTCACAGAAGCCAGCCCCCTCTAGCTTTTTCCAACGCGCCCTTTCGGGTTTTCACGTTGAGGGGTTATCCATTTTTGCCTGAGGCGCCCTTTCGGGTTTTCACCTCAGTTGGATTTTTGGGCATTTTTACCCTTGGGCGCTCCTTTTGGGGAGCGACCAAGTCCGCTGGGACATCTCTATTTTTAGTCCCCTTTCTTTTCTTTTTTTTTTGGAATCCGAAGCGAGGTTGAGGAACCTTGGCTAGGGGATTTGACTTGGTCGACCTGGATGGTTTGCTGACCAAGAGGGAGGTTTTAGCCGACCTTCTGGGGGTTTGTTGGCTAAAGGATTAACTTGGTCGACCTGGACGGTTTGCTGACCAAGGAGGGGGTTTTAGCCGACCTTCTGGGATTTATTGGCTAAGGGATTGACTTGGTCGACCTGGACGGTTTACTGACCAAGAAGGAGTTTTAGCCGACCTTCTGGGAGTTTATGGCTATGGGGTTTGACTTGGTCGACCTGGACGGTTTGCTGACCAAGAAGGAGTTTTAGCCGACCTTCTGGGGGTTTGTTGGCTAAAAGTTTAACTTGGTCGACCTGGACGGCTTGCTGACCAAGGAGGAGGTTTTAGCCGACCTTTTGGGGGTTTATTGGCTAAGGGATTGACTTGGTCGACCTGGACGGTTTGCTGACCAAGGAGGAGGTTTTAGCCGACCTTCTGGGGGTTTATTGGCTAAAGGTTTGACTTGGTCGACCTGGACGGTTTGCTGACCAAGAAGGAGGACATAATTCATAGAGGGGGAAAAAAAATTTCTTTTTTTTTTTTCTTCCCACTTTTTTCATAGGCTCTTTTGCCCTTGGGCACTCCCCCTTTTTTTTTTTTTTTTTTTTGGGGGGAGTGACCAAGTCAGCCGGGACCTCTCTATTTTCAGTCCCTTCCCTTGTTTTTTTTTTTGAAATGGGTGCATGTACCCAACCCTAGCCTGATTCGGCTATAAGGGGATCGGAAGGCTGCTGCCCGGGGAATTCATGATCAGGGGCGAAGTACATTTTCAAATGCTTGCCATTTAGTGGTGGAAAGGGGCGGTCGCCGGCATGTGTTGCCAGCGTGTATCCCCCGCCTTCATACACTCCGATGACCACGTACGGTCCGCGCCAGTTTGGCTGGAGTTTACCACTTGATTTGCCTGCCATGACCTCTCTTTGTTTGACCATGACGAGGTCACCTTTCTTGAAGACACGAGGCCTGACTAACTTGTCGTAGGCTCGAGTCATGCGGGCTTGATAGGATTGGAGGTGTTTGTACGCTTCCAACCTTTTGCCTTCTAGGTCGGACAATTCCTCCAACCTTCTTTCCACTTCTTGTCACTCCTCGGGCTGAAGACCGGTATAGACGGCTACCCTGTAGGACGACATTTCAAATTCGATGGGGAGCATGGCTTCAGCTCCGTACACCAGAGAGAAGGGAGAACACCCGGTAGGGGTCTTGTAGACCGTCCGGTATGCCCAGAGCGCTTCGTGCACCTTCTCCCCCCAATCACGTTTGCGATTGCCGACTATCTTGGCAAGCAATTTGCAAAGGGTCTTGTTGAAGGCTTCCGCCAGACCATTGGCTTGAGGGTTGTAGACCGTTGACGTCCTCCAATCTATCTGGAATTTGGCTGCCAACGCATATATCGTTTTGTTTCTGAAGGGCGTACCGTTATCTGATACGATCCGATGAGGGGTGCCGAACCTGTAAATCAGGTGTTGCTTGACAAATTTTGCAACGGCTACCCCGGTTACCTCCCGGAGAGGGACTGCTTCTGCCCATCGGGAGAAATAGTCGGTGGCTGCCAGGATAAACTTGTGGCCTCCGGAGGATGGTGGGAATGGTCCCACGACATTGGCCGACTGCCTCGATTGGTCCCAGGCATGGGGCTGTGGAGGATCGACCAGATGATCATGCATGGTGATGAGGCGACTCTGGATCAGCTTCTGTATTTCATTTTTGAAGACGTAGCAGTCTTCAATAGAGTGCCCCAGCATGCGGTGGTAGAGACAATAATTTGGCTCATCCACCCTATCCGCTTCACTCGGTCTTCTCAATGCCGGAAGCTTGAGCAGGTCATTCTTCATGCACAGCTTGAAGAGCATCTTCGTATGGTCCCTTTTGAAGGAATACGGCGTGCTCATACGCTGTGGCAATGAAGTTGGAGGCGGCTTTTCTTCCACCTTCTTGCTTGGAGCGCCGGAGGTCATGATCTTCTTCCCTTTACTTTGCGGGGCGAAGTCCACAGCATTGGCTTCTTTGCCCACGGCCCGCTCCTTGCCTGGCTTGCTCTTCGGAGGGGCTTGCATCGGGTTATCAGCGAAGAACATTTCGATCTCTGCCACGACCGCATTGAGCTGATCAAAACCCTTGATGTTTGTTCCCAGCAGCTTTTCGCTTTCTGCGCTGCCAGGCCCCGTCGACAGATGGTTATGGCATCTTCTTGCGTTGGGGGGTTGTCGCACCTCATGCTGAAGTCACGCCACCGCTTGATGAAGTCGAGTGCCGTTTCTCCTTTTCTTTGCCTGAGGGAGCACAGCTCTGCAAGCGACACCTTTCTCTCGGCCGTTTGGAAACGGTCGATGAACTTCTTTTGGAGGTCGGCCCAATCGACAATGGAGTTGGGTCTCAACCTGGAGTACCACTGGAAGGCGGTGCCTGTCAGGGACGTTGCGAAGTAGCGGAGGAGGTAGGATTCATCGAACGTCAACACTCCTATGGCCGTTATATAGTAGGCCAGGTGCTCATTTGTGAGCCTTGTCCGTCGAACTTCTGCAACTTTGGCGCCTTGGGGAAGTCCGGTGGCAGCTTCTTGAATTGATGGTGGACGGGGTATGGCACGCTGTAGAGATCTACAGTGGCAGTTCCCTTGCCTCGCTGAGCGAAGCGGTCGTCCACGATCTTTTCAATCATTCGTCGCTGGGCCACAATGTCTTCGGCCGCGGAGGCTTGGGAGTTTATGCCCCTGCGCGGCTGTTGGACCGGATCGACGGTGTAGTCGTTGACCGCAGCTGCGCGTGGGTTGACATCGGGCAAGTCGCCTTGTTGATGTCTTGCCCGAGCATTTTGGTTTGCCGTCGGCACTAGGCGGCGCGGCGCGTTTGCCCCTGCCTGCTGCCCTCGCTCCGTCAGGAGGTTGGCCATTTCAACCTGCCAACGCTGTATGAAATCATACTTGGCGTCATCCGTCATTGCTTGGAAGGCGGCCCTGGTTGGCGGCATGAGGAACACTTCGGCTTGGTCCCCGTCGGCCAGCAGTTGTTGTTCTCCGAGGTGGAGGCTGGCGACTTCGTCTTGTTCCCCCTTCGAGGTCCACTGGCCTGCCCCTGGAGGGGTCTTTGATCATGCTCGAGTGGAGGCTCGAGGACCTGTCCCGATTCGAGGTCCGGCCTGACTGCCTTGCTACCCTTGGAGAAGTCTTCTGGCAGCGTTTCTGGTGTACCGGAGGACGGTTTCGTCGTCCTGTCCGGGTTCGTTTTCTGAGCGCTCCAGCAGGGATGCCGGATAGCCCAGGTGCTTCCCTTCCCGAAGCATAGCAGGTGAAGATTTTCATGCCTCCACCTTCTTCAGACGTCTGTTGCACTCTCCGCTTCTTGGGCTTCTGAGTGCTCGGACGGATTGCAGCTCCCAGCATGGTGAAGACTGAGGCGCTCAACCTTTCAAAGACTGAGACTTGAGGTGCGGAAGCTCCGGCTTGACTCGCGTCTCCCCCTCAGCAGTTTCTGCTTGGGCGGGGACGAAGTTGGGCTTCCTGTAAATGCCCCTGTGTTTGTGTCCGCGGGGACGAGGAGGTTCGGTTTCTTGAGCTTTTTCTCGCCCAGGTACCGTCGCCTTCTTGGGGCTTTCGGCGGGTTGATCCGCCCTAGCCTGTTTGATTTGGCGGGCTTCCTGCTTGGTCACCCACATTTGCCTCATTTTGCGAGGCGGCTGGGGCGCCGAGCTTGATGCCTGCCCCTGTCGGGCTCCTTTTGGGGAGTCCCGATCTTCTTGACGCATCCCTTGGAGGGAGCGAATTTGTTGGAGGTTGCCACCGCGGGGGACGCTTCTGTCCCGGGGCAATATCGGCTCGCCTCCATCGAGCCTGACGCGGATGTCGCCAACTAGCACCGGTTTTTCCCGGAGTTGGAGACGACCGCGTGGGGCTTGCTGCCCCTGCGTCCCTGGCGCTGCCCCGTTTTCTAGGGACTGCGATGCAGGAGATTGTGTTAACCGAGAAGACTCGGCCTTGGCTTGGCGGGTTTGGTGCCCCTAGTTGCAGTAGCTTTGGGCGCCGCCTTCGGAGTAGCTTGGACGGCGGGGACCACCCCTAGGAAGTAGGGGGATCCCACTACAGTAGGAAAGTCGCCGAATACGATCGGCGTCGTCAAGTAGCCACACTTG
This sequence comes from Colocasia esculenta, assembly GCA_014218235.1. Taxonomy (NCBI): domain Eukaryota; kingdom Viridiplantae; phylum Streptophyta; class Magnoliopsida; order Alismatales; family Araceae; genus Colocasia; species Colocasia esculenta. Next base: position 13,243 of record JACBKR010003369.1, read on the forward strand.
GCGTGGCATGCAACGACCATCGGACCGTAGGTGACGGCGGCCATTGAGCAGACTTCAACTTGCAGGTGGAAGCGGGCTTCTTCTCGACGACTTTCGCTCCTTGTACCTGTGGTGTGGAAATTAGTCATCTTTATTTCTATATCGGCATACGCGTCTTTTTACATATGCATGGAAGGCAGGAACAGTCCCACCGGGCGTGCCAGATTGTTGGAACGCGAATATATATTTTCTTTTTCTTTCAATTTATTTCTCCTCATCTCTTTTCTGGAATGAAGAATTTTGTTTTGGGCGTGCCAGACTGTTTACGGGAACAGAAAAGACTTATTTTGCGAGGGGTATTGGGTGCAAACCTGATACCCTCGAATTTCATTTCATTTATTTTCCGCGTGCGCTCGCGTTCAGGGTGATTGGAGTGGTCGTGTACTGGACCGTTCCCCACCGACCGAAGTCGATGTTTCATTTACATCGAGTATAACACTCGAATACCTTCGAATGCATAATGTTTATTGAAAGACCGTATGCCGACTTTAAAGAAGAAAGGCAGATGACAAATAAATTTCCACAATTTTTTCAAGCATGCTCATGTCATTTATATTTATGACATTTACATTTGCGCCTTTAATGGGGTTTTTGTACCTCCACTGGGCGTGAATACAAACAAGTCAGGTACATAGACGTCGACGACAGGGTGTTTGTGCCTCTGTCGGACGTTTACATGGTAAGGAGTACATTTTTTTTTGTTACTAATGGGGTGTTTGTGCCTCCACAAGGTAACGTGCCTCTACGTGTGTCTTTTGTGACACCGGAGGACTTAAACATATGCGCCTCGACGAGTGTCGTTTTATGACACCGGGGGACTTACACATGGGGCCTCGACGTGTGTCGTTTAATGACACCGGAGGACTTAAACATGGCCACGGGGGTCTCATAACAACCTGTGGCGTCTCTATGAAGCGAGCGCAGGAGGGCCCGGCCACGGAGACAAAGCACCAATGGGTGTCCAAGACCTTTCCCGACACGTACGGCCTGTATAAGCTCACGCACGGACCACACCCGGACCAACTGAAGTAGTTTGCAGGTGGAAGCTTGAGCGCGTTTTTTGGGCCGAAGATGGCATTCGGAGCTCTCTGTCTTTCAAATGGGGGTATGGTTCCGGCGGGGTGTTTGTGCCTCCACCGAGCAGCATTGCCTCTACGTGTGTCTATTGTGACACCGGAGGACTTAAACATGTACCTCAACGAGTGTCGTTTTATGACACCGGAGGACTTAAACATGGCCTCGACGTGTGTCGTTTTATGACACCGGAGGACTTGAATCATGGCCTCGACGTGTGTCGTTTTATGACACCGGAGGACTTAAATGAAAACGCCGGGGTCATATGACAACCTGTGGTGTCTTCTCACGGACGAGCGCAGGAGGGCCCGATCGTGGAGGATAGAACACCGACAGACGCCAAAGACTTTCTCCCCCGTACGTGCGGCCTATATAAGCTCGCGCACGTAGGGCTCTCGGCGACTCTCGGCGAGACGCTCGCTGCGTTGCTCGGCCTCTTTCTTGGCTGGCCTCGTTTTTGGGCAGAATCCGCCTCCTCTTCGAATGGGGGTATGCCCCCCTATTTATAGGATTCGTGGGGGGATACCGGCGGGGGTACCCTCCCCGACGGAGGTGTCGCGGCACGAGCGTCGAGGACGGGCGCGTGCGTCGGGCAGACGAACCGGCGGAGGTGCCCGTGCGAAGGGGCTGACTGGCGGAAGGGGCCGCCAGTCAGGTGCCCTGACCGGCGCCCCTCCTAGCTGGCTGAGGGGGCCGCCAGTCAGGGGCCTGACTGGCGCCCCTCCTGCTGGCTGAGGGGGCCTCCAGTCAGGGGCCTGACTGGCGCCCCTCCTGCTGGCTGAGGGGGCCGCCAGTCAGGGCCTGACTGGCGCCCCTCCTGGCTGGCGGAGGGGGTCCGCCGGTCAGGGCCCTGCCGCGCCCCTCCTTGCTGGCGGAGGGGGGCCGCCGGTCAGGGGGTCTGACCGGCGCCCCTCCTTGCTGGCGGAGGGGGCCAACCGGCGCCCCTCCTGACTGGCGGAGGGGGCCTACCGGCGCCCCTCCTGACTGGCGGAGGGGGCCAACCGGCGCCCCTCTTCTTCCTTGACCATTTCCCGGAGGATTTCCGGGAGTTTTGCTGGTTTATCATGGCACGTGCGGCACACGTGCACACACATGCCCGCATGTATTTGACGTGCATTTGACGTGCGTTCTTGCCCGTCTCACGTGCGTTTGACCTCATTTTCGAGGGGCGTGCATTTACCTTTTTCGACCCATCCAGTCGTACGCAACCTTTGGCGCAGTCCGGACATCATTTTCGGCTATCCGGGTGTGTGTATTTCCGTTGTCGGCGGACTTTCGAACGCCATATTCCGGGTTGACACCACGGACTCGGATCCGTTTATCCTCCGGTGTTCGAGTGGAGAGGTCGGGGTTTATTCCCAGACTTTTGTGGATTTCCGGACAGCTTTGCCACCCTGGGACTTGTTTTAATACCTATAGTTTTTCGGTTCACAGTAGGGCTAATCCCCCTGACCACCAAACTCCTGGTCGGATCACACCCCAAAACCCAAAACCCTTTAGAAGCCAAATAAACCCAATAAGGTAGATGTAACGACCCAGAATCCGCATTACCAGTAAAACCAGTAACCCGAATCCTGACCCGCTAACACCCACGAGACAAGCTCGGAAGGGTAGGAAGTGAAAGTCCGAGGAGACTATATGTAAGAAGATACACACCATGCAAAGCTAAAATTCCACTATATGAACATATCATATACAACCTCAGAGTCTGACAAAGTACAGAGTACAGAAGTACAAACAAAAAGGTACAACTCACTGCAGCTAGGGAGCACCAACACCGGAGTGGCTAGACTCGCCTGGAACGGGAGTCGACGAAGACCCACCTGAAAGGGAAGGGAGTGAGTCTCAAGAAAAGAGACCCAGTAGGGAAAAGTAACCCCACCGGCAACTAAACTAAAGTGCGGAAAGTAAAAACTGAAAGTAAGTACACGTCGCACCACAACACAAAACTGTAAACCACGCGGCTCAGTAACACACACTCACACACACAGCAAGTAGGACTCAGCTAGGGTCTGTGGCTCGGCGTCCCGTCACCACAGAGGCTCTCAACCCCAGCCACGTGTGCACACTACAGACGCTCTCTCTCGCGTCTGGTCCACGACCGGTTTTTCCCCTACGCTTGACCCTAGCGGTAGAGAAGGGGCTCCACGGAGACCGGCTCAAAACCACCAAAAGGAGTACGCACAGGACAGAGTCGCACTCGATGTCCTGGCTCACTAGCGGAGGACAACCACACGCTAGTCGTCTAGACGGAGTCGCACCCACGCCTAGGTAACACAACAGAAACGGGTACACGGTAACGCAACGCGCGTACAACAGACGGAACACACTCAACGTCTGAAACCCCGTACAGTAGTAAACCCTCGTGCCACAAACAACCTCCTATGCACAGGCGGAGTCACACTCTAAGCCTGGCCCACTTGTGCTATTAGGGCGGACATCACATGTCAATCGCCTCTAATCACACAACTTAAGTCTGCTGGGATACAGGAGATAACGGCCACATCGATTGCCGCCAATCAGAGGTAAACGCACCCCTATGCCGTCAACAATAACTAAACGGCAATCGACCTTGTCGTTTAAATCACCCCTGAAGATCTCAACGTCAACAGATGTGGACGTTGATATCTTCAGTCCCCCATACCCAGAACTGAACCGAATCAGTCCCAATGGGCAGAAACACTCAATAACCTTCTGACTGATGGAGGGAAACACTCCTCTCATCAATCCACATTACCAGAACATCATAATTAGACAATCTAACACCTAGATTATCCAAACCACCCTCAATTCCGGCATGATATAACCCAAACCCTAAACCAAATTGCATCCAATTCACTTAATTGGGCATGCTGGTTTGCTGGGGAGGGTTATAGGGGTTAAGTCCCTACCTCAGAACGCCTTAAGAATCCCCAACAGCCACTAATCGCGCCGGATCTCCCCGAAGACTCCGCGCGAATCACGCCAAAACCTCGCGTTCCCGCCCGATCTAGCAACGCCACACGATCCAGGGCCTTCCCACGAGCTCAAATCACCCACAGAAGCTGCAGGAATCAAGAAAGGCAAAGGTGAAAAGGAGAGGAAATGAGAAGGTAGGTTCTGCTCTCGGGCTGCCCTATTTCAACAGGCCCGACCAGTCGACGTCAACATCCTGGCCGCCTACTGAACCGCCTACAGACTGACGTCCAGATCCCATGTCGTTGAGTTCAACATCAGACGTCCACATCGCTGGACGCTGACTCGACTCAACGGCAAGCCCTGGCCGTCAACCCAAGTCAACGACAATGGTCTTGGTCGACCACACAGAACCCTACAGACCCAATAAGGATCCACTAAAGACCCGAGACCTTACAGCCCTCCCCCCTTAAGGAATTTTGCCCTCAAATTCAATAACACAAGGAAAGAAGACTCACCAAAGAGGTACGGAAACTGCTCGCGCATTTCGTCCTCCCGCTCCCATGTCGACTCACCACCGGAGTGCCGCTGCCACGCAACACGAACTAAAGGGATTGCCTTGTTCCTCAACCTCTGAACTCGGCGATCCTCAATGTGCAACGGAAACTCTGGTACAGTCAACACTGGAGTCACCTCAGACCACTCTGCACTCTGCAGAACGTGAGACTCGTCAGAAAGGTACCTCCGAAGCATCGACACGGAAACACGTCGTGCACTGCTGCCAACTCTGACGGAAGCTCAAGTCTGTACGCCAAACCTCCGACACGCTCATAATGGTAAAAGGCCCAATAAAGCGAGGACTCAACTTTCCACGCTTACCGAACCTCACCACTCCCTTCATAGGAGACACACGAACAAACACCTGGTCTCCTACCTGAAACTCGAGCGGTCGTCTGCGCTGATCTGCATAACTCTTCTGCCGACTCTGAGCTGACTGAAGCCTCTGTCTCACAAGCTGAACTACCTCAACTGACTGCTGAACCAACTCCGGCCCCGTGACAACTCGCTCGCCAACCTCGAACCAGTCAAGAGGAGTGCGACACGGTCGTCCGTACAAAGCCTCATATGGTGCCAAACCGATACTGGAGTGATAACTATTATTATATGCAAACTCGACCAACGGCAAGTGAACTGTCCACGACCCCTGCCACTCCAGGCAACAAGCTCTAAGCATGTCCTCCAAAGTCTGGATAGTCCGCTCTGACTGACCGTCTGACTGAGGGTGGTAGGCGGAACTAAAAGCCAACTCTGTCCCCAAAGCTCTCTGGAAACTGCGCCAGAACCCAGAAGTGAAGCGAGGATCCCTGTCTGACACAATAGAGATCGGCACTCCATGCAAAGGAACAATCCGCTCTACGTACAACGCGGCCAACCTACTCACACCCCAACTAGTCCTGACAGGCAAGAATCTGGCAGTCTTCGTCAATCTGTCCACAAGAACCCAAATGCTATCAAAACCTCCAGCTGTCCTCGGCAAACCACAAACAAAGTCAGTCGTCACGTGGTCCCACTTCCACATCGGAATCTCTAACGGCTGCACAAGTCCTCCCGGACGCTGATGTTCGGCCTTCACCTGCTGACAGACCAAACACCTAGCAACAAAAGCCGCTATGTCTCTCTTCATCCCAGGCCACCAAAACTGACGTCTCAACCTGTGGTACATCTTGGTCGCCCCTGGATGAATAGAGTACCTGGAACCATGTGCCTCCTGCAAAACGACTCTCCTGATAGACTCCTCAACAGGAACATAGAGTCTATCTCGGAACCTAACAGTCCCGTCCTCACAAAGCTCAACCTCTGGAAGAAGCACACACTGTGCAACTCGGGATCTGCCTGCTGAGCCTCAGCAACCTGTCTCACAACTGCGGGAGCTGCTAACAAACTGCCCAACACACACTGACGACGACTGGATGAAACTCTGAAAGATCCCTCTGTCGCAGACTGCCACAACTGCTCTCTAAGCATCAGATGACTCATCTGTGCTTTCCTACTCAAGGCATCTGCAACTACATTCGCCTTTCCAGGCTTATACTCAATGCTGAAATCATAGTCCTTCAGATATTCCATCCATCGACGCTGCCTCATATTCAGATCCCTCTGAGAAAACACATATCTCAAACTCTGGTGGTCGGTACGGACTACAAAACTCACTCCGTACAGGTAAAGACGCCAAATCCGCAAAGCAAACACCACAGCTGCAAGCTCTAGGTCGTGGGTCGGGTAACTCTCCTCGTGGGGCTTAAGCTGGCGAGACGCATAAGCCACCACTCGGCCTTGCTGCATCAAGACCGCACCCAAACCAACACCTGAAGCATCTGTGCAAACCTCAAACCCTCCTCACCTGAAGGTAAGGCAAGAACTGGCGCCGACGTAAGCAGTCGCTTCAACTCTATGAAGCTCTGCTCACACTTGCTCCGACCACTCAAACGGAACTCCCTTTCTCGTCAACCGAGTCAAGGGTGCAGCAACCTGAGAAAAATCTCGAACAAACCTGCGGTAGTAACCTGCCAAACCCAGAAAGCTACGAATCTCAGACACAGATCTGGGACTCTCCCACTGCAAAACTGCCTCAACCTTCGCTGGATCTACTGAAACTCCCTCACCTGAGATCACGTGCCCCAAGAAGTGAACCTGTTGTAGCCAAAACTCACACTTACTAAGTTTGGCATACAACTGGTGCTCTCGCAAAGTCTGCAACACGATCCTCAGGTGCTCGGCGTGCTCCTCCTCCGAAGCGGAGTACACCAGAATGTCGTCAACAAACACTACGACAAACCGGTCCAAGAACTGGTGGAACACCCGGTGCATCAGATCCATGAAGGCTGCTGGAGCATTGGTGAGCCCAAACGGCATCACCAAAAACTCAAAGTGTCCATATCTGGTCCGAAAAGCAGTCCTCTCAATGTCCGAATCTCTAATCCGCAACTGATAGTAGCCCGACCTCAAGTCAATCTTCGAGAAGACACGAGCAGACTGAAGCTGATCAAAGAGATCATCAATCCTAGGCAAAGGATACCTATTCTTGATGGTCACTTGATTTAGCTTCCTATAATCGATACACAACCTCAGGCTACCATCCTTCTTCCGGACAAACAAAACAGGTGACCCCCACGGAGAAAAGCTAGGACGAATATAGCCCTTCTCCAACAACTCCTCAAGCTGCCTCTTCAACTCCCTCAACTCTGCTGGTGCCATACGGTACGGTGCCTGCGCAAAAGGTAAAGTGCCAGGAACCAACTCTACAGTAAACTCAATCTCTCTCTCTGGTGGAAGACCAGGCAACTCTTCCGGAAAAACATCCGGAAACTCACACACTACAGGAATGTCTCCCCACCCCGAGGCAATCTGGTCAAGAGTCACTGCAGAAACTAGGAAACCCTGACAACCAGAAGCAAGCAACCTCCCTGCCCTCAAAGCAGAAACTAAAAAGCGAGAAGTAAGAGGTACGATACCCTGGAAGTAGAACGCCGCTGCCCCAGGTATCCGCAAGTGCACCCTCTTCTTCTGGCAATCCATCACTGCACCATACCGCTCTAACGTCCATACCCAAAATCACATCATAGTCATGTAACTGCAAGGCAAAAAGACGGGCTGACAACAACTGATCCTGCAACTGCACAGGTACCTCCTCGAGACAGTAGGACGTAAGGACAAAGTCCCTGTCGGCAACTCTACTGCCAACTCAACAGACTCTCCCGAACTCAACTCTCCAAGGGAGTCTAAAAAGTCCTCAGACACAAAAGAGTGAGAGGCACCGGAATCAAACAAGACTCTAGCTGCATAACCAAAAACTGAAACAGTACCTTCCACCAGGTGAGCTGCCTCCGCGTCTGCACGAGTCAAGTGGGTAACACGACCTCTACCTCTCGACCCACCAGAACCTCCGGTCTGCTGACGCTGCTGCACAGGTGCTGCTGCTGCTGCTGCTGCTGCACTCGGGGCTGTGACTGGGTCTGCTGCTGCGGCACACGAGGTAGCAAAGGACAATCTCGCGCCATATGACCCATCTGGTCACACCGTAACACTGCCCAGCAAAAGTACGTTGTACCTGCTGCGAAGGCTGACCTGTCGGCTGCTGAACACTCCCAACCGACTGCTGCCTCTGCTCTGCCTGCCTCCTATCACGCCGAAACTTCCTCCGAGATCCTGACTTCGCCGTCGTCCCAGTAGAAGTGGACGCGTAGGAAGTCGCAGTCCTCGGGGTCGTCTGCACACTACCCTGCTGCTGGCGAGGCTGAGAAGGAACTACCTGCGTCTGAACCTCTGCACTCCGAGCACGAGTCCGCAAGGTGTCTGCCTCCAACGCTGCGCTGCCTGTCTGATAGGCCGCATCCAAGTCTGTGACACGAGCAACTATCAGCGCCTGCCTGAGCTCTGGCCTCAAGCCTCTCACAACTGCTGAGTCCTCAACCCTCATCTCCCATAATCTGCGGAGCATAACGCCCTAACTCCACAAATCTGGCCCTGTACTGCACCACAGTAGAGTCCCTCTGCTGCAAGTCCAAAAACTGGTACAACCTCTCCGTCCGGACGTAAGTAGGACAGAAGGCTCTCTCAAAAGAAACAACAAACTCCTGCCACGGAATCTGTCTCAGTGGGCGAGACTGAAAAGTAGTCTCCCACTCAGCGGACCACCAAGTCAACGCCTGCGCCTGCAACTGGTAACTGGCTAGCAGCACTCGCTCCTCTGGAACACACTCCATGGAACGAAAAGTCCGCTCCACTGCATCTAACCATGCTCGCGCTACATCTGGATCAGGCTGGCCCAAAAACTGAGGAGGCTGAAACTGCAAGAACTCCCTCAACACCCTCCCAGTACCACCCTGGGGTACCGGCGCGTCACGGTGCTGAGCAACAAACTGAGCCATCCCCTCAAGAAATGAGTCATGTCTAATCCCTGAGCTACCTGAGGTGGAGGTGGCGGCGGCGGAACAATACCACTATGTGCGTCCTGTGGCAAAGGCTGCGTCTGCTGAGGTGGCGGAGCATCTCCAACCTCCTGACGAGTCGCCTGCTCGGCTACTCCCTCTCTAGGACGTCGCCTAGGCGCCATAGAACTACACACAGAACAAAATACACACATAAATACACTAACTAACTCGGGCTACATAGCTAGATAGCTGCACACTGTACTCTTTAGACTCTGAGTTAACATGATGGGTATTTCCTTATATATATCTCATCAGACCAGGCTCTGATACCAAACTGTAACGACCCAGAATCCGCATTACCAGTAACAACCAGTAACCCGAATTCTGACCCGCTAACCCACGAGACAAGCTCGGAAGGGTAGGAAGTGAAAGTCCGAGGAGACTATATGTAAGAAGATACACACCATGCAAAGCAGTAAAATTCCACTATATGAACATATCATATACAACCTCAGAGTCTGAGACAAAGTACAGAGTACAGAAGTACAACAAAAGGTACAACTCACTGCAGCTAGGGAGCACCAACACCGGAGTGGCTAGACTCGCCTGGAACGGGAGTCGACGAAGACCCACCTGAAAGGGAAGGGAGTGAGTCTCAAGAAAAGAGACCCAGTAGGGAAAAGTAACCCCACCGGCAACTAAACTAAAGTGCGGAAAGTAAAAACTGAAAGTAAGTACACGTCGCACCACAACACAAAACTGTAAACCACGCGGCTCAGTAACACACACTCACACACACAGCAAGTAGGACTCAGCTAGGGTCTGTGGCTCGGCGTCCCGTCACCACAGAGGCTCTCAACCCCAGCCACGTGTGCACACTACAGACGCTCTCTCTCGCGTCTGGTCCACGACCGGTTTTTCCCCTACGCTTGACCCTAGCGGTAGAGAAGGGGCTCCACGGAGACCGGCTCAAAACCACCAAAAAGGAGTACGCACAGGACAGAGTCGCACTCGATGTCCTGGCTCACTAGCGGAGGACAACCACACGCTAGTCGTCTAGACGGAGTCGCACCCACGCCTAGGTAACACAACAGAAACGGGTACACGGTAACGCAACGCGCGTACAACAGACGAAACACACTCAACGTCTGAAACCCCGTACAGTAGTAAACACCTCGTGCCACAAACAACTACTCCTATGCACAGGCGGAGTCACACTCTAAGCCTGGCCCACTTGTGCTATTAGGGCAGACATCACATGTCAATCGCCTCTAATCACACAACTTAAGTCTGCTGGGATACAGGAGATAAACGCCACATCGATTGCCGCCAATCAGAGATAACGGCAACCCCTATGCCGTCAACAATAACTAAACGGCAATCGACCTTGTCGTTTAAATCACCCCTGAAGATCTCAACGTCAACAGATGTGGACGTTGATATCTTCAGTCCCCCATACCCAGAACTGAACCGAATCAGTCCCAATGGGCAACCTAAATAAACATTCTGACTGATGGAGGGAAACACTCCTCTCATCAATCCACATACCAGAACATCATAATTACAATCTAACACCTAGATTATCCAAACCACCCTCAATTCCGGCATGATATAACCCAAACCCTAAACCATAATTGCATTCCAATTCACTTAATTGGGCATGCTGGTTTGCTGGGGAGGTTATAGGGGTTAAGTCCCTACCTCAGAACGCCTTAAGAATCCCCAAACAGCCACTAATCGCGCCGGATCTCCCCGAAGACTCCGCGCGAATCACGCCAAAACCTCGCGTTTCCCGCCCGATCTAGCAACGCCACACGATCCAGGGCTTCCCACGAGCTCAAATCACTCAACAGAAGCTGCAGGAATCAAGAAAGGCAAAGGTGGAAGGAAGGAGAGGAAAGAGAAAGAAGGTTCTGCTCTCGGGCTGCCCTATTTCAACAGGCCCGACTAGTCGACGTCAACATCACTGGCCGCCTACTGAACCGCCTACAGACTGACGTCCAGATCCCATGTCGTTGAGTTCAACATCAGACCCACATCGCTGGACGCTGACTCAGACTCAACGGCAAGCCCTGGCCGTCAACCCAAGTCAACGACAATGGTCTTGTCGTCGACCACACAGAACCACTACAGACCCAATAAGGATCCACTAAAGACCCGAGACCTTACATAGGCTATCCCCTTTGACCAACAAACCTCCGTGGTCGGTCAAACCCAAACCTTAGCCACAACCCCAAGAGGTATGCTATCCTCTTGACCACAAACCTCCGGGTCGGTCAAAACCCCAACCTTAGCCCAAACCCCAAGAGGTAGGCTTATCCTTTTGACCAGCAAACCTCCCGTTTCGGTCAACCCAACCCTTACAAGCAACCCCAGAAGTAAGGCTACACCCTCTTGACCAGCAAACCTCCGTGGTCGGTCAAACCTAAACCTTAGCCTCAACCCCAAGAAGATAGGCTATCCTTTTGACCAGCTATCACCTCTGTGGTCGGTCAAACCAAACCCTTAGCCATCAAACCCCAAGAAGGTAGGCTACCCCTCTGACCAGCAAACCTCCGTGTCGTCAAACCTAACCTTAGCCAGCAAACCCAAGAGGTACTATCCTTTGATCAGCAACCCCGTGGTCGGCAAACCCAAACCCTTAGCCAGCCACCACCAGCAAACCCTCAAGAAGGTAGGCTACCCCCTTGACCAGCAAACCTCCGTGTCGGTCAAACCTAAACCTTAGCCCCAAACCCCAAGAAGGTAGGCCATCCTTTTGACCAACAACCTCTGTGGTCGGTCAAACCAAGATCCTTTAGCCAGCAAACCAAAGTGGTAGGCTAACTGAATCTCCTTAGCCAGCAAACCGCAATGGTAGCGAGGCCCGAGTGGCAGATCCCGTGATCAATTGCCCCGGGGTCCGGCCCCGGGCCCTAAATAAAAAAAAAAGAGAAAAGAAAAGGGACTAAAAATAGAGATGTCCCGGCGGACTTGAACATCCTCCAAAAAGGGATGCTTAAGGGCAAAAGGGCCTCAAACCCAGCTGAGGTGAAAACCCGAAAGGGCGCCTCAGGCAAAAATGGGCAACCCCTCGGTGTGAAAACCCGAAAGGGCGCATCGAAAAGAGCTAGAGGGGGCCATCCCCGGTGAAAACCCGAAAGGGCGCTTGGGATGGTAATGTGAAAAAAAAATGAATGATGAATAAAAAATAATAATAATAATATAATTGCACTGAAACCAACTCCTCTGAGGGGAAGGAAGTGTCATTCGAGCTAACGAGTCACACTCGTTGAGCGACTTGAAATACGAAGCGATTGTTGAGCCAAGCCCAAACAGGCCAGCCTCGACACCAAACTCTTGCATCAAATACTTGATGAATGCGAGAAATGCAAAATTCAAGCAGAAGATGCCGAGAGCAAGCCTGGGAAAAGCCAATAAGGCAAATCTCAGAAAGAAGAAAACAAAAAAAGTCGGGGAGCAAAGCCAGAAAAGGCAAGTCTCTCGACTAAAGATCAAAGTCAGGTTGCTGGACAAACCAAAAAGGGGCCAGCTCCAGCACCCGAAATGTCGCATCAGATCTTGAAGAATGCCACAAACGCAAAATTCAAGGAGCGATGCCAAGTGAAGTCTGAGAAAATCCGATAAGGCAAATCTCAGAAAGGGAAATATCAAATCAGGTTGAGGAGTAAAAGTCAGAAGAGGCAAGTCTTCTCAACTAAAGCTCAAAGTTAGGTTGCTGGACAAAGCCAAAAAGGCCAGCCCAGCACCCGAAATGTTGCACCAGATCTGGAGAAATGCCAGAAATGCAAAGTCAAAAAGACATCGCTCGAACTTACCGGTCCAAGAAACCGAGTAGAGGGCGGGAAAAAGGCAAGCCTCGAAGAAGGATGCTGAAATCAGATTCTTGAGTAAAGTCCAAAAAAGACAAGAATCGGATGAAGACGGCCAAGGTCAGCTCCAAGCAAAGTCAAGGAGCGGCTCTTCGATGAAACTCACCTAGAGTTGACTTGGTGGAGCGGGTCCATGTTACTTCCCTGAAGTGATGGTGTGCGCTCTCCTGGGTCCTCTAGTGGGAACTCTTGAGTTAAAACAAATCTGAAAATATGCGAGCGAGGAGAGCTGATGGCTCAGCACGAGAAGCATAGCAACTTTGATCGCCGGCTCAACCGGCAACAACAAATTGTTGTCCTAAGTTGCTGGCGACGCTACACAAATATTGAAGCGCATTGATGTGGTTTTCAACCCAACTCCCCGCCGAGTCATTAACACCATGGGTAGAGTTTGAAAATCGCCACGGGACACCCGCCTTCGTCTTCGCCTCTGACGGATATCCCGTGGGGGGCATTTGTTGAACCCGAAAAATGTCGGGATTTAGACAAGTCCTGGGCGGCAAATTCGCCCGGAAATCCACGAAAGGCTAGGAATAAACCCTGGCCTTCCCCACTCGAACACCTGAAATAAACGGATTCGAGTCCACATGTCAACCCGGAACGACCCGAGTGAGATGTTCAAAAGTCCCATCAATAGTGGGAATACACACTCCGGATAGCGAAACTCGATGTCCGGATTCGCGTTCAAGATCACGCCTGATACGGACGGGTTTCGAAAAGTCAAATGCACGTGCTCTCCGAAAATGGAGTCAACGCACAAGAAACGGTCGAAAGCGCACGTCGGGTGCACGTCAAATGCACGTGGATACACGCGTGCACGTGCGCGGTAAAGCCGTCAACCAACAAACCAAACTTCAGAAATCCCTAGAGCTCTCCAAGCACGAAATGGCCAAAGCGTGGAAGGCCCAGGCCAAGGCGCACCCCCGCAGGTCTGCGCAGGGGCACCCCCCCGGTCCGCGCGGGGGGCGCACCCCCGCCGGTTCGCGCAGGGGGCGCACCCCTGCCGTCCGCGCGGGGGGCGCACCCCCGCCGGTCTCGGGCGCACCCCCGACGGTCGCGCGGTTGGCGCACCCCCACAGTCCGCGCAGGGGGCGCACCCCCAGCCGGTCCGCGCAGGGGGGCGCACCCCCGCCGGTCTGGGCGGTGGCCCACCCCGACCGGGTCAGGTTGGGCACCCCCGCCAGGCAGAGAGGGGCGCCGGTTCAGTCCCCCGCCAGCAGGGGGGCGCCAGTCCGACCCCCCGCCGGTCAGGGACTGACTGGCGGGTACCCCGCCGTTCGATTCCTTCGTGGCTACCCCGCCGGTCTCTCCGCCTCTCTGCCGCGCTGCCTCGACGCTCGTGCGGCTTCGTGCTTGTGCCGCGCACCGCCGCAGTCCGGGCAAGGAGCACACCCCCTCCGGTCGCTGCCGCGCTGCATCGACGCTCGTGTCTGCCTCGACGCTCGTGCCGCGCACCCCCGCCGGGTCGCATACCCCGCCGGTTCGACCCTCCGAAACCCTATAATAGGGGGGCATACCCCATTTGAAACACACCGAGACACGCATTTCCGGCCCAAAGAGCCACTTGTCTCACGCTCACAAGCCCGTGCTTAGAGTGTGACGTACGCGAGCTTAAATAGGCCGCACGTGCTGAGGAGAAGTCCTTGGCGCCCGTTGGTGTTCCGTCCTCAGCGTTCGGGCTGCATTGCGCCACGTCCGCGGGAAGACGCCACAGGTTGTCACATGACTCTCAGCGTTTGTATTTAAAGTCCTTCGCCGTCGCCAAATGACGTGCGTCGAGGCAACGTTGTCCGACGGCGGCACAAACACCTGTCGTAACCTAAAAGGACAAAGGTCGTAATGCTCGGCGGAGGCACAAATACCCCGCCTCGGGCATCGAGGACCGACAAGTTTGCAAACGTCCGACGGAGGCACAAACACCTCGTCGTGCACGTAAATACAAGTCGTACATCCTGTGAATATCGGACGGAGGCACAAACACCCTGTCACAGACATTGATGTATCCCCCATACCTGTAACGTCCGACGGAGGCACAAACACCAGTCGTCGACACTCATGTACACGAAATACTGTAATCTCCCAGTGGGGTATAAAACCCCACTACGACACAAATGTAAATGTCATGAATATAAATGACATAAGCTGAATAAAATTGTGAAATTTATCTGTCATCTGTCTTTCTTTAAATTTCGGCATACGGTCTTTTAACAAACATTACGCATTCGAAGGTATTCGAGTGTTATACTCGATGTAAAGAAACATCGACTTCGGTCGGTGGGGAACGGTCCAGACACGACCACCCAATCGCCCTGAACGCTATCGCACGCGGAAAATAAATGAATGAAATTCGAGGAGTATCAGGGTTCGCACCCATACCCCTCGTAAAACAAAACAAATCTTTGTCTGTTTCTCGCAAACAGTCTGGCCACGCCCGCAAAAGAAAGCGAAAGAGAACACGAACGGGAACCCTCCCGGGGCGACCAAAGTTCATCTTTCGCGAACTTTAGATATAAAATCGAAAGAAAGAAATCCGCGTTCAAACAGTGGCAAAGAGGCCAGCCTCATCCTTGCTTCTCTCAAGTATAAGTGCCAGGCCAGCCTCCAGCCCTGCCTCCCCCATGTATGAGGTGGCAAGAAAGCCAGCCCTAACACTCCCATTTTTTAAATATGAGGTGGCAGGCTCCCCCCTCTTCAGCTTTTTTACTCCTCTACAAAAAGGGGGCGGCCCTCCCTTTCTCCCATATCTTCTTCCTTACCTTTTTCTTTTTATTCTTTTCTTTCAATTCTTTCTTTTCCTTCAGAAAGAAGGGATTTTTTCAGGGTCCACAGAACCCTACTGACATGGCCTTCCTGACCCCTCAACCTTCACAAATGCCATTTCCATGGCATTTGTAGGGTTTCAAGTGCCATTGTTGCCACTATCTACTCCATCCATCATCCAGAACCCCAACATCCCCCATGTCCTTTTTTAATTAAGTTGTTACATGTAATTTGTGAATTAAATTTGTACTGTATCAAAATTTTATGGTGACCAGTATGGAATGTTATTCTACATCAGTGATGGAAGTCAGAGGCTTAACTCCAATAATTTTGGATGGAAGTATGCATACTGGCAGATGAGAATGACAAAAGCAAGTGAGAGTGCTGACTGATTTTTTGGCTTAATATTAAATGGACAGATCAAAGACACAAGAAGCAGTTGACAAACTACAGCTAATTCAATCTCAGGTACAGTGGCCTTATTCAATCCATAAGTTCAATGGTAAATGTTTCCTTTGTATGGTTGTACGACAAAACTTTTCATGCACGAATTATCGGACAAATGATAAAAGGAACAAAAGTAGACTTAAAAAAGATCCACATAACATGAAAAGGTATTACCGTGTGTGCTTCAGAGCTTGCCAATTGAAATATCATGTGAAGTATAAAAGTACTTGTTTAAGGTGCCAGGGTCTGTCCTCT
>JACBKR010003370.1:0-29708 GCA_014218235.1 Colocasia esculenta
ACGGCAGTGGCAACCGTCCTGACCGTTATCGTCCGTGGATTTTTCAGCAGTACTTGAGGCTAGAGTGTAGACGGGACTGGCAGACGTGTTGCGTTGCCCGAGGTGGCACTGGACGAGGACAACGAGGTTCGTTTCCGAGGCAGACTCTACGTTCCAGAGGACGCCAGGGAGGAGGTACTGTCCAGAGCTCACCGGTCGCGATACTCTATTCATCAGGCTCTACCAAGATGTACCATGACTTGAGGGTACTCTTTTGGTGGCGGGGATGAAGAGAGATATCGCCGAGTTTGTTTCGTGCTGCCTTACCTGCCAACAGGTGAAGGCAAGCACCACGTCCTGGTGGTGAGTTGCAGTCGCTTCCCATTCCAGTGTGGGAAGTGGGAGCATATCACCACGGACTTTGTTTCTGGATTACCTCGTACCTCTCAGGGGCACGACAGTGTTTGGGTCATCGTTGACAGGTTGACGAAGACGCTCGTTTTCTTCCAGTCAGAGCAGCTTGGCCAGTTGACAGACTTGCTCTCGTTGTTTGTGGACAGAGTGGTACCTTTGCACGGAACCCCGGTCTCTATTGTCTCAGATAGAGATCCGAGGTTCACCTCTCGTTTTCTGGCGCAGCCTTCAGCGTGCACTTGGCACTGAGCTGAGGCTAAGTTCGGCGTACCACCCACAGACAGACGGGCAGTCTGAGCGGACTATACAGACCCTCGAGGACTTGTTGAGAGCGTGTTGCCTAGACTGGGGTGGCACGTGGGAGTCGCACCTTCCCATGGTGGAGTTTTCTATAATAATAGCTTTCACTCCAGCATCGGGATGGCGCCCTACGAGGCTCTGTAGGGTCGGCGTGTAGGACACCGTTGCACTGGCACGAGGTTGGCGAGAGGTAGTTGCTGGGTCCGGAGCTAGTTCAGCAGTGTGCAGACTCAGTGAGACTGATCCGACAGAGGTTGCAGACAGCGCAAAGCAGACAGAAGAGCTACGCCGACGTCGCAGGAGACCGCTTCAATTAGAGGTTGGCGACAGAGTGTTCCTTCGGATCTCGCCTACCAAAGGCGTTCTTAGGTTTAGGAAGAAGGGCAAGCTCAGCCCGAGGTTTGTTGGCCCTTTTTCCATCCTGGAGCGTGTGGGCGAGGTCGCTTACCGGTTAGCCCTTCCGTCTGAGTTGGCAGGTGTTCACGACGTCTTCTTCCCGTTCGCAGCTGAGGAAGTACATGCCAGATCCGGCGCATGGTGCTCGACTACTCACAGCTTGAGGTCGCCCCCGACTTGTCGTGTCAGAGTACCCAGTCAGCGTGGTGGACCGCAGAGTGCAGCAGCTTCGCAGGAGGAGTATCCCACTCGTCAAGGTGGTTTGGGAGCACCGCGCTGGTGGTGAGGCCACTTGGGAGCGTGAGGACGAGATGCGGGAGCAGTTTCCTACTTGTTCGAGTGACAGGTACGCTATTTTACTTTTGTTCCCCTAGTTTCGCCCCGAATTTCGAGGATGAAATTATTTTTTTTGCTGGTTAGATTGTAACATCCATGTTACCGACCAGTCGCCCTCCATCAAGGGTGGCGACATAGGGTATGTCGCCTTCTGAAGACGACATGTGGCTTGTCGCCTTCTAGTTGGGAAGGCGACTGGCCCTATGTCGCCTTCTGTCTGTGCTGCCAACCGCATGCACCTTTGTCGTGTAGTTGTCTGAAGAGGGATGACAGGTGTCATCTTCTGGCAGTAAGGAGGCGACAGGTCCTATGTCACCTTCTGGTGTCAGGCCTGCATGGCTGACATGTGGCGATGTCGCAGGTCGACTTGGCCGTTGAGCAGGGGATAGCGACATGTCCTATGTCGCCTTCAGGTTACTGAAGGCGACGGGGCCCATGTCGCCTTCTCATGTTCAAAGGGTTAAGTGCTCAGGCCGAGAGCACAAGCCTCAGTTCGCCCCTTTGCTCTGTGCAAGCCTTATCTCCGGCGAACTGAAGCTTGGGAGCTCCGTGGAGGCTTGGGAGGAGGTGGTTGACCATCTTGCAAGGTAGGTTGATGTGGTTTGTTTGCTCTTGAGTGTTCTCCATTGCTTGTTCCCTCTCTCACTATTCTTCCTCTCTTTTGGCATGTAATGGATGCTCTTCAAGGGAGAGGATTTGCTCGTTTCATGGGAGAAGGCTTGTGGAGCGTCGGAGCTCGGAGGAGGAGGGTTGCAATCTATGAGAAGGACCCTTGAGGTTGGATCTTCATCTCGAGGTAGGGAACCCAAACCCTCCCCCTAGATCCACTTGCTAGGATCCTCACCCACTTCCAAGCCTAGATCTACCATGCTAGGTTTTGATGTGCATCGTGTGATCGTGTGGTTTGTGTGATCCTTGGAATGCATGCAACGGTTTGCTTGGGTTTGAGGTTGTTCATATGTTGAGTGAGATGCATGTGAGTGTAGTTATTGTGCATGCTTGTTGGGGTTTCTAGAGGGTGTCTTGAGCTCTTTAGAACCATGTTTAATAGCCTACATGATCCCCTCCCCTCGGATGTGTTTGTGGGTGGTTGAGGCCCTGAAGAAGGGAGCCTCGGTGTGTTGCACCTGATAATGCGACACCTTGGTGTCGCTACCCAGTGGCGACACATCGATGTGTCGCCTTCAGGAACTCCTGATGGCGACAGCACCTGTCGCCTCCTTGGTGGCGACCTGGGGGCCATCGCCTTCTGCTTGTTTTTCCTGTTCCGGTTCCTGCGCTTGTTCTGGAGCACTGACCTGGTTGCGACAAGGCCTATGTCGCACCAGATCAGTAGGGTTGCGCCGGCCTTGGTGTCGCCTTCATGAAGGAGACACCAAGCCTGTCGCCTTCTCAGTCAGAGAAGGGACTTGGCAACCTGCTCAGTGTCTTGCTTCCGCTGCGACTCAATTTTCTCGGCACCTGTGCTGTTTCCTAGTACAGTGCTACTTCTATCTCTCTCTCTTAGCCCGGTGCTAGGCACTTGAGGGCTTGTCCGCGAGACAGGTTGTTACCGTTACCTGGGACCCCCGGTTCCCGCGTGTCTGTGTCAGAGGGTGTTGCTCCAGACGGCGGGGTTTGCTCGAGTCGTTGACTTTGGTAGCAGTAGGGGAAAACGGTGGGGCAGCGATGTGGTCGTTTGTGGAGCTCTCTTAGCTGACACTGGGACGCCGGTAGTGTGTGACTCGTACGGCGTAGTTCAGCTAGTCCGTTCTCACTGCCTCACCCTACGTGGTTCCGGTACCACCTAGAGGTGTCAGGCGTGGGACCGTAGTCCGGCCAGACTACGACAGTTTGTGGTTACTTGTGGTTCCGCGTCTCACTCCGACGGGAGGTGTCAGACATGGACCGTTGGTCGAGGGTAAGATGCATGGCGCTCCTGACCAGCTGACTAGAGTAGTGTTTGTAGCTAGTGTGCTTGTCCAGGCAGTTCGCTGTCTGTGTTTACAGCTCGGTTCTTGTGGTGCCTTGGTTTACACGGGTTTTCCGGTCCCGCCGAGTGGCTTAGTAGACGACGATGTGTAGTTCTTTCACGCTTCCGCACTTTACTCTGTTTAGTAGATTAGACTTTACTGCTTTATTTAAATATCGCACTAGTCTATATATATGCTTGTGGAACCAGTGGGAGATTGGTAGTCCCTACTGGGCTTCTTCGTGAAGCTCACTCCCTGTTTTGCAGGTGAGACTTCACAGCAGTTCCCTCCACGGCGTAGCGAGGAGACGGGCCCGCAGTAGTCGGCGTCTCTAGTGGCAGTGTTTTCCCCCAGTTCTGTACTTCACCCTCGGGTATGCCCCTAAGGGACGTGTTATCCCTTTTCTGTTCTGCACTTGTACTTTTACTACTTGGGACTTGTACTAGACCTGCACGTTGTGTTAGACTTCTTCTTGCACTAGTTGGTACATCTTTAGTACGTTGTCATCACTTACTTTCCATCACATATCTCGTTAGACCGATCCGTTAGCCCTTCCGGGTCTTCGGACCCGTGGGCGGCGATGCCGACGGTTGGATCCTTGGTGGGAGCCGGGGACCCGGGCGCCGGGGCCGTTATAGTAACACCTCTAAACCCTTAGAACTCCTTCATATGGATTTATTTGGGCCAATGAGAACCACTAGTCTAGGAGGAAAGAATTTTGGGTTGTTATTGTCGATGATTATTCCAATTTTACATGGTCTCCTTCTTGGAACATAAAGATGATACTTTTGAGTGCTTTGTAAGCTTCAGCAGGAAGTTCAGAAAGACAAGAAGTTTTGCATTGTTGGAATCCGGTCAGATCATGGAGGAGAATTTCAAAATGAAAGATTTGCAAAATTTTGTGATGACCAAGGGTTGAGCACAACATCTCAGCACCAAGGACACCACAGCAAAATGGAGTTGCTGAGAGGAAAAATAGAACTTTATTGGATATGGCAAGAACAATGCTATCAGAATATGATTTGCCAAGGTATTTCTCTGGGCTGAAGCAGTAAACACAACAAGCTACATCATTAATAGAGTAATGATCTGGCCAATTCTGAAGAAGCAGCTTATGAGTTGTTCAAAGGGAAGAAACCGAAGATCAGTCACTTCAGAACTTTTGGATGTCCATGCTTCATCCACAACAACGGCAAAAGAGACATTGGTAAGTTGGATGCCAAATCAGATGAAGGCATCTTCATGGGGTATACTTCTAAACCCAAAGGCTATAGAATATTTAATAAACACACTTATTGATTGAACAGTCTATGCATATTATTTTTTATGAGACTAGCCCTTCCTTGAGAAAGGAAGAAGATAGTGACAATGAAGATGCAAACGAATTGTCCAAGAAACTAAGGGATACCTCAATTGAAGACAAGGATGATCCACCTCTAGAAGACATGCAACAACAAGATATTGCCCATGAAAATCTCTCAAAAGAATGGAGATACAAGAAGGATCACCCACCTCAGAACATCATTGGTGATCCAATTGTAGGGGTAAGAACAAGAGGTAATGTAATCTCTTGTGACTACTTAGCTTTTGTTTCTCAAATAGAGCCTAGGACAGTCAATGAAGCTCTTACCGATGAATCTTGGATTTTAGCCATGCAAGATGAACTGAATCAGTTCAAGAGAAACCAGGTATGGTAACTTGTTCCTAGACCATCAGATCATCCAGTTATTGGCACCAAATCGGTGTTCAGAAATTAATTGGATGAAACTGGTGTGATCTTAAGAAACAAGGCCAGATTGGTAGCTCAAGGCTATTCCCAAGAGGAAGGCATTGATTTTTGAAGAGACGTGATTTAAGTGTGCCTCCCAAGAGGTATTGTCCCCATGTTTGGGGTTTTGTCCTTTAAAAGGGCCCTCTTGGGAGAAGAGGTGAGGCTCTTGCTGATAAGCACACACTTGTTCTCACTATCTTCAATGTGGGACTAAAGATTACCTCTACACAGCCCCCCAGTGAGGAAAAGGTGTGCGGGTCTCATGAAGATGGACGCTCGAGTAGGGCGCATGGCCTCTCGTTCGTTCCCACAGACGGCGCCAATGAAAGACGTGATTTAAGTGTGCCTCCCAAGAGGTATTGTCCCCATGTTGGGGTTTTGTCCTTTAAAAGGGCCCTCTTGGGAGAAGAGGTGAGGCTCTTGCTGATAAGCACACACTTGTTCTCACTATCTTTCAATGTGGGACTAAAGATTACCTCTACAATTTTTGATGAAACCTATGCTCCTGTAGCTAGACTTGTGGCTATTAGGATTTTACTTGCATATGCATCTGCCTAGATTTAAAGCTATTTCAAATGGATTTTAATCTATATTTAAATGGTTTTATAAAAGAGGAAGTTTATGTAGAACAACCTCCAGGTTTTGATGATACAGAATTTCCAATCAGTTTTTTAACTTCATAAAGCTCTCTATGGTTTAAAAAAAGCACCTAGAGCATGGTATGAAAGGCTTAGTTCTTTCTATTAAATCATGGTTTCACTAGAGACAGGTAGATACCACTCTATTTGTCAAAGCGAAAGTTCAAGCATATTACTTGTACAGATTATGTAGATGACATTATTTTTGGAACTGATGAATCCCTTGCAAGTATTTTGAAAAGTTGATGCAGGGAGAGTTTGAGATGAGCATGATGGGGGAGCTCAATTATTTCCTTGGACTACAAATCAAGCAAGGAAAAGATGGCCCCCACATCTGTCAAGCCAAATACACTAAGAGCTCCTGAAGAATTTGATTAGAAATTCCAAACCACTGTCAACACCAATGAGCACATCAACAAGAATGGACAGTGATAAAGATTGAAGAAGGTAGATCAGAGATCTACAGAGGTATGATAGTTCTTTACTTTACTTAACTGCCAGTAGACCTGATATACTATTTAGTGTATGCATGTGCTAGATATCAAGTAGATCCTAGAGAATCTCATTTAATTAATGTTAAAAGAATTTTCAAATACTTGTCTAGAACTCATGATCTAGTATTTGGTATCCAAAATCATGTGAAATAAACTTAGTAGGGTACTCTGATGCTGACTATGCTGGATGCAAATTAGATAGAAAAAGCACACCAGTGGTTGTTGTCATTCCTTGCAGGGTGTCTGATATCCTGGTCCTCCAAGAAGCAAAATTCAGTAGCACTCTCAACAACTGAAGCTGAGTACGTGGCTGCTGGAAGTTGCTGTACGCAACTCCTATGGATAAAGCAACAACTTGAGGACTATGGAATGCACATCAGTCTATCCCACTGTTGTGTGACAACACTAGTGCCATAAACCTAACCAAGAACCCAGTACAACACTCAAGAACCAAACAAATGAGGTTAGATATCATTTTATTCGTGATCATGTAGCTAATGGTAATATAGAAATTTCATTCATAGACACAATAATCAGTTAGCAGATATCTCACAAAATCCTTGCCCGAAGAAAGATTTACATCTCTCAGAAGGGAATTAGGTATGTGTAAATTATGAAGAATTATCTGTTAAAATTGAGATAGCAATTTCAGAGCTCAAATATTATTCTCCTTAATTTAAGTAATATCCCGTCTATCTAAGCAAAAATTCATGTCGGTTCGCCATTTGTAAATGTTTATTCTTTCGAACTGAAGTTTTTGTCGTTTTCCACCATAAAGCTCAACCCTTTTTTTCGAAAAAGGGCTTTTATCCTATTTCATATTTCGCAATCTATGTGGAACAATTCCTCTTTCCTTCTCCCCCTTAGTCCTCCTGCCTGAGGCGATAACCCATCGACCCCGGCATCGACTTTCCTTAGATCGAAGCCTTCAACCTCTCCCCAAAATTTCTTGAGGGGTTTCTTCCTCAATCACCTTCCTGTCTTCCAGAACCTTTCCCTGTTAGATTTCATGGCCTCTACCGCTGTTTCCGCACCGTGGGGGCTACAGAGCTGCGTTCCTCAGAGCAGAGCAGCAAAGTAGTTCGCGTCCGTTAAGGCAAGGTCTGTGGTAACAAGGCAGTGGATTTGCAAACTTGGAGAAAAATGGCATGGCAGTTTGGTTGAAGCTCTACAAAGGCTGAATGGACAAAGATCGCAACCCTATCTGAAGTAAGTTATCCAAATTTGGTTAAAGCTTTTTAATGTGTGCTTGAAGACTGAGGCGGATGGGACCCTGACTTCCCTGGTCAAGGGTACCAGATCAGAATCTCTAGAGACCTTTTTGCAACTCTGTTTGATGTTTCTACCACCGGTCACAGTGGCGTCCACTCATGGACACTAATATCAAGGGTTTAGGGCTTATTGGTTCGGAGTTTAGGTTGAAGGATGGGAAGCTGGATATTAACCAGCTTAGTGCTTTCATATATATTGCTGCACTTTTATTTGTCAGATTATTGTGCCTAGAAGTGCATCGTTTCAACCTATGCCAGCAGACTCAGACCTGAGGTACTGGGCTATCCAGAATTAGGAAATTAATACTGCAGAGTTAATAATTGAAAGGATGAAGTTTGCCAGCTCTCAATTGGGGGACACCAAGAGCAAGTTGAACATCTCCTACCGTATGCCCATCTCCTGACAAGAATTTTCCAGCACTTTGAGATCAGCACAGTTGGTGATGTGTCTGAGAAAATGGGCCAAGCCATTAGGTCCAGAAATTTTAAGAAGAGTGGCTTTTCACTAGTTAATGGTATCTGGTCAAAAGTTGGCACAGTTGAGGGTGAAGCCATCGTTGGTGAAGCCCAAGAGGATCTAGAACCAGCATCAGCAGTAGCAGAGCCTCCAGTAGTTTCAGCAGCAGTACCATCAGCAGTAGAGGAAGAAGCAAGCAGAAGAATCGAGGACCATTCCTCCTGAGTACATTGAGCCCTTTGGCAATCTTCAGAGGATCCTCCTCCTTCTTCCCTAGTAGGCTCTCTACTTAGGGAGGTACTGGACTCCATTTCTTAGGGGGAGCCAGTTGCAAGTGATCCACATGAAAGGGTCATGGAAGAAGCTCCAGGCCGACAGGAGCAAGTTTCAGCACAGTCGATTCTGTTTTGGTAGATGCTCCCTTCACATGGGAGCAAGGACGAATTGTGGAAGAGGCTCCTATTCAGGGGGAGCAAGGTATTGAGAAGGAAGCAGCATCTCAAGGGGCACATACTGAAGATGCTCCGGTAATGAAGGGTAAAATGAAATTCCAATAGAGGTCGAGGAGCAAGTGGAAAGGAGAAGCCTAAGCAGAAAATTGCTCACAGAAGGCAGAAGAAAATTCTAAAGAAGGTGCACTTGAAGCCTATCTTGAAGAGATTGGATGATCAAGGTGAAGTCTTGACCTCAGTACAGTCAGCTGTGAGTTCTGTCATTGTGCGCAGGAATCAATGTCAATGACATTTCTCATATAAATAATGCATGAAGTGGTTCAATAAGGACTGAGCTCTGTGAAGGTGATGGTGTCTGAGTTTTTGAAGCAGTAGGACCCAAGATCCTACTCCTCAAGAGTGTGAGCCTTCAGGGCAAAGTGAAGGTAATGTAGGGCCATCCAGGCCATTGATATTGATCTCGTGAGCTGCCATCAGGGCCTTCAATTGATGCTCCAGCAGGGCCATCAGGGCCAAGTATTGCAGTTCAGCCTTCTAAAAATATGCCTATTGAATATTCTGATATCAGTCAGGGGTCTGGGCCATCTGGACCGGGAGAGGAGATTCTTATCCAGTGGAATCTGTAGCTGAAAGAGCTGAACAGGCTGTAGCTCCTGAGCCCCCTGCCTCTTCTACTCTTCCCACTCCAACCCTCTTTCTCCACCTACCTCATCCACTGCACCTCCCCTCCAACCACATTTAACGACCCCGTCCAAGACCTATATCCTCTCCTCAACCATTTCCTTCTCAATCTGCTTTATCTCCTGTTTCTTCCCCATTGTTCCTTCTCCCCATCTTCTCCTCAGTTTCCACCAGCGTCCTCTTCTCTGGGCCCTCTTCACCTTCTGGTCCTTCATCCTCAGAAACCTTTGCTCTCCCTACCATAACTCCTGTCTCTCTCTTCAATCCACCTACACCTCCCTCCCTTATTTCCATTATTCCTGAGGGTGTCCAACTCACACAGGTGGAAATCCAGGATATCAAGGATGAATTTGAAGTAGCAATACTTCATTCAGTCTTGGCTGTTGGGACCATACTCACAGGATAGGCTCTTCTAGTCCTGTCTCTAAAAGAGGAGACTCACTTCCACTCATCCTATCTCCTCTGAACATTGTTATCCTCCCCTTTGGTTTTCCCTTTCTATCTCCAATAAGCAGAAACTTCTATATGAAGAATATCTCCAAAAGTAGTTTTGCCCACATTTTTTGCATTCCCTTCCAAATCTTTCTGATTATCTTACCACCATCTTTCCTACACTCATCTCTCTAAGGCTCAACAGTCAAAAATTTCTCCCTGACTGAAGCCAAACCTGAAGAGCAATGGGCTCGGAGCAACAGAGATCTGTACAGTCAATTCTATCGAGTTCAAGCTGCCAAATATCCACCTAGGGAAACTCCTCTTCTCTTTTGAATGGTTCCAGATCCATCACAAATCTATTTAGACCTTTCATTTAGAAAGAGATCAAGTTTATCAGGCAATACAGATGTACAGTAACTACTGCTATGTAAATCGCCTCCCTGAATCTTAGCTGGGTCAATTCCGTGCAGCTATCAGGCCCTTAGTTCAACACAACTCATACTGACTCCCTTCAGGTTGATTTTGCTACCTTAGTTATTCCTGATGTAGTGTTCCTTCCCCCTCTCCATGCCTTGATTATGGACTCTTTTGTGTGTTAGACGCGAGATTTGGCCATCTCCCACAAGGCTCTTTTGGCCCATTAAGCCTCGTTGACCGTTGGTTGACCTGCCTCGGATGCCATGTAGACGGCAGCATCGATGCCGCCGACATGAGGTTGGCGGCAAGCCCCCCTTGACGTTGACCCATCTAGATGTCCACATCCCTGGACGTCTGCATGCGGTTGGCGGCAGGATCACTGGACGTTAACCTAGTTTACTTGTCTGTGCCACCACCCCGAGAATATAGCCCACTTGCTCCTTCTCTCGCCCATGCACCGCATGGGGCCATTCCCAATGGAAATGGGGCACCTTGGCACCCCCCTTGACCCAGTAAAAATCCTATTTGGCCTCTCCCCATTGGTTGGAGCTTTATACTTGGATTGCCAAGTGTACAGTGTGTTTTCCTCACACTTGAGCATCCAAGACTGCTGAGCTCGACCCCCACTGTCTATTTACCTCCCTTGAGCCTCTAAGCAGGGGGAGAGGCGGGACGTCCACATGCTGATGCTTTGAGAGAGGAAGAGAAATTGCACCCCAAGCTTCTACAACTCTAACTCTCTTCCTCTCACACGTTGGGACGTCTAGGAGGCTTCTTCCGAGCTGGAGGATCCCTGCAAGGAGTTGCAACGCCATTAAACGAGATCTACACCTCCCTCCGCTCTGTTCCTTACTTGCTCTTTAGTTATTACATGCCACACACACTTTCCCATTCACTCTATGCACATAGGTCCCTTCCCTACACACCTAGAAAGGGGTTTTCCACCCACCAAAAACGGAGGGAAGAAGGGTGGTCATAGCACTTGGCCACCCCTCTTCTCAAGTCTGCAACCAGTACAGAACTCACCTTTTGGGCTGTCTCTTTCTGTTTTGAACATTTACTACTCTTCCTTTAGACTTATAGAGTGTCTCTTTGTGGCAGGAACAATTTGCAGAAGACCGCGGAGCTCTTCTCCTTTGGCCGGCTGAAGGAGGAGAAGTTGAAGCCCCGTCTCCATCCACTGCGCGAGGCGACTGCACCGACGCGATTCCATCATTCCTTGGGCACAGGTAAGGCCCTGGCGATCACAAAACTCCCCCTCTTTCTTCTAGTTTTCCTTGTTTTCTCTTCAGTCAAACTAGTCAACCGAGGATTCAACGGGGTCAACTAGAGACCATCATCATCATCGAGGGACGCCAGCGACGTTCGTCACTTCCAGAGGACTCCCCGACGCCCACGGTTGTCTGAGGAGCCATGGGAATGGATCGTCCACAGTGGGAACACTTATTTTTGAGTGAGCTGCAAGGGTCATGGCCAGGTTATTTGTGCAGATGGCCGTGATCTATCTTTCCCGAGATTTGTCTTCAAGCACTATCTTCAGGGCATATCAAGGCCGATGTCCTGGCCCCCATTCCTCTCTGAATGTGACAGGGTGTCTCCTGCTGATTGGACGAAGCTCTATCCCTTGTCTGCTCAGTAGCTAGAAGATCTTAATGCTTCTCAGGCCAGCTCAAATCAACCTCCTTTGACTCCCGTGTGAATTTTTGGATGCCAACTCTCTCACCTCATGTGGGATTCCTATCGACCTGGGTCGAACGATACAAGGTTTCTCTGCTTTAAAGAAGGAGCTTAGATCCCATCAGATTGACTATCCCCTCAAGATTGATGCCTTCCTTCGGTTTGCCAATTTTGGTCATTCTTATCCTACAAGATCCCCTGGCAGTGCTAAATATGGGGATTTCATTTCAGATCAAAGGCAACTTCATATCAAGAGGATGGTTCCCAGCATGGGACCCTCCTATCAAATTGAGTTTGGAGCCTTTCAAGCTTTTTTTGAAGAGCAGGAATGCCAGGCACTCCCTGTCATCAGGCGCTTTGCCTCCCTTTTATCTCCTGCCTATTATTTACCTGTACTTCCTCAAAACTAATTAAATACATTTGGTTGAGTGCCTTTCTATCTTTTCTCTTCTTCTTTGTCTCAGTTTATCTTTTTTGCTTAATGAAAAAAGGGGGAGAACTATTACAAGCTTTGAAATCCATATTTCTTGTTTCATAAGATTTCAGAATTTATAGAATTTTGTTTACTACTTGTTGAAGTTTTGTCATCACCAAAAGGGGGATATTGATGAACAGTCTATCCCCTATAATTTAATATATTACAGTAGAACTGCAATGATTTCCTCATAATGCTTTCTCAATGCTTCAACGGTTCTTCATAGCTTTCAAGCATCATTTGATTTCAACAGAAATCGTTACCACATCGACTTTATTCATGTTACATCGATTTCAGTAGAGCCATAATGATTTACCCATAACATTGCTTGGATAAAAGAAGTTGTTCTCATAACGATTTGCTCATCACAACTATTTCTTCAGGCTTCGTAACGATTTGCTCATCACAACGATTTCTTCAGACTTCGTAACGATTGCTCATCACAAACGATTTCTTCAGACTTCGTAACGATTGCTCATCGCAACGATTTCTTCAGACTTCGTAACGATTTGCTCATCGCAACGATTCTTCAGACTTCGTAATGATTTGCTCATCACAACGATTTCTTTAGACCTCGTAACGATTTGCTCATCGCAACGATTTTGTTAGACTTCGTAACGATTTCTTTAGAATTCGTAACGATTCGCTCATTGTAACGATTTACTTTGCACATCGATTTCATAAGTAATATTAATGATTTCTTTAGTGACTATAACTATTTACTTTGTGCAACGATTTCTTAAATATTCATATGACTTCTTTAGTGATCACAGTGACTCCTTTAGTATTATAACGATTCCTATCACTGTAACGATTTCTTTACATCTTAAATGATTTGGTTATAACACCTTTGTCATAACATTTACTCAGTTATTCACAACGATTTCATAAGTCATAAATAGATCAATTTTGTGACTTATCTTCATAACGCGTGAAAAGTCAAATCTTTCTCATATCTTTATGACAGCTTTGCATTAAATGTAGACTGAACGTATCTCTGCATGCATGCAGACGATCACGTCTACCATTATGCTTACTCTGGTGTAATCTTTTAGAACAAGCTATTTGGCATTACTATTTTGGTGAATATTCACATCAACGTTTACTGACAAGAAGAGACAGCCTAGCTGTCTACTGTTCTAGCATTTAATGTATGCAGGGCCCTAAAGACATTCTGTCATACAATGTTGGACCTATAGATGATAGAAGATCCTATCTCTTTGCATGCACAAATGGATAAAGTCTATTGACTAGAAGCTTCCAAGTTTCAAACAGTCTACGTCTATCAAATAAAGAGACAACGGTTACTTCAACGACTACATTCAATTGGAGATATAATACAAGATAGCAGCTCCAGAAGAAATATATAGAAGAGAGAAACTTACCATCGAATACTACAAGCATTTGCAGATCTTCTGAAGAATCCGAGAGCAAGAATTCAATTCTAGTGTGTCTTTAGCTCTTGTTCTCTTGTGCTGTAATAGAAATCCAAGAGAGCCAGTGTAGTTCTGAGAGAGTGCCTTGTTTAGATTATGTTTCTCTCAGTGCTAGTAGCTTCAGATCTTGTCTTGCTAAAGCTTGATCTAGGGGCTTGTTTTCCTGCTTATTCTTTGTCTTGTGCCTGTTTCCTTCTGGTGTGAAGGAAGACCTGGTGGAATCCAGGTGGGTGTTCCCTTCGTGTGTGAAGGAGACCTGGTGGGGATCCAAGTGTTGTGTTCCCTTCTTTGTGAAGGAAGACCTAGTGGGGATCCAGGGTGTTGTAGTTTCCTTCGTGTGAAGGAAGACCAGCTGAGCTGGTGTTGTAGTGTCCATAAGGGGACTGTACCTTAAATAGTGGAATCCTGAGTTATGCTCAGGGATTGGACGTAGGACTCCTAAGGATAGGAGGTCCGAAGCAGGATAAACTCTGTGGTTGTGTGATTGATTTCCTGTGTGTGCATTTACTGTTTATTCTAACTTTCACTAACCTTCATCGAAGACCGCCCTTGTGTGAATGTTTTAAGTATAGGTACTAATCAAATAATTTTTAAAAGACCCATTCACCCCCCCCCCCTCTGGGCTCGTCAACTGGGCAACATAAACACAGTTCAAAATCGCGACGTAGGTAGACGTCATGTTTAACTCTTAAATGCAACCACCTTAACCGTCGCCAATCAAAGCCCAAAGTGCCGCTAAAACACAAAGGCGGTTCTGTGAATCGCGACGGGAGAGACCGTCGCGTTTCAAATCGTGACGATTTACTGTATCGCATTCACAGATAGTGAACCTGTGGTTATTGGGCTAGAACCTCCGGCCCCCAACACCACACCACGCACGGAAAACCACGTCTAAGGCCCAATGACCACCTCTTGGTCAAGAGCACCACACATAACTCGTTAAACCGGATCCGAACAATCGTACTATTACATTTACTATCACCTAAAAAGGAATGTCATCCTCGACATTCAGGAATGAACTATGGCAAGCTGGACTAGCACCTAAAAAGAAATAAAGCCATATACTGAACAAGTAGGATACACTTTCTCTTGCACTGGCCTTTCAAACCATCTTGCACTGACTGACTCAATCTGCTCATTTTGGTGCCTGTTCTGCTTTCCTTTCTCTTTAATTCTTTCATAGATGTTCTGCCTGATTATTGCAATCTGCTTTTTCTCTATCTTCAACCAAAGGCGATTCTACGTTGCTGTTGGTGACTTGCACTCAACCTATTTCCACATTTTTTCTGTTCCGCTGTGCTCGCAATATTCTTTCTGGGCCGCTTCTCTTGCTTGAAACTCTTTATCAAAAACTGCCACCCTTAAATGTTTTACCATGTAAAACCATCTTTAAATTCTGAAATTTCTTGGTGCCTTTCCATTATCTGCCTGTCACTACCATTTGTTACTCTGCCCTATCTTTATTCATATTCTCAACTGCCAGTTTCTCAAAGAAATCAAATTACTATAACTAAATTCCTGCCTCTTTATATGCTCATGCTACTTAACTATATCTGACTAAAAAACCTCTACCTCTTTGCCCACTGTGCAAAAAACTCTCTAATTTTCCTTTTATCAATCAAATCTCTGGTAACTTACGAATATTAAATCTTTCATGCTTTCCGCTGCGCCACTCTGATTACACCGGATACTGGCAACATATTCAATAAACTATGCTCTCACTATTGCTTCCAATTATTTTCCACTTTCACTATTATTCTGACTTTAGCTGGGCTCAATCTAACTTTACTTACTCCCAAATCATCTTGCTCAATCAATTAACACTGAAATAATACTGGAATTTCTGATCTACTTTTCTTAATATTTTCAATTCTGGTTATGCCACATACTTAAATTCTGAATTCTACCATACCGCTAACTGACATACCTTGCTCTTCATATACCTTTCCTTACTTCAAATAACATTCTCTAGCTGATTTAGCAAATCTATTGCATAATCTTCAAATTATCTGTCTCTCTGCTATGAGACTGTACTCTCTTATCGGGAAATAAAACTGCTCAACTAACTATGCACATATTCCACCTTCAACTTTACCAAACTTTTCTCAATCAAGTGCCACCTGATCCCAAACATTTCACTGTTTAACTGATCAAATTTTTTCCTTTCTGTACTTAACAATTCCAATTTCCCATACATTTCTTACTCTTTTCCTGTTCTATTCTGCCATATTCTATTTGCTTACTATCTTTAATTGATCTGCCTTTATTCTTACTCGAACTCTGAAATACTTTTACAGAAGAATCCTCTACTTAACTAAATCACTTTCTGTGCCTGCCATGCAAACTCTTACTGAACTTTTTGAACCGTCTAATTATATCTATTTCATAGTCTGCTAAATTCTTTATTTCTCTGGTCAATAACTTGCCAACTACATTAAACATATATTATCTCTACACAACATTTCTCTTAATTATTTTGCTATTTGGCTAAGTCCATTATATCATTCCACTTGCAATTCTTCTTAATGTACAATCATCTTTCACTAAAATACAAACATCGTCATAACCTGAAACTAATTTCTTTAAATACGATAACTTGCTCTGCCTGATTTCTTTATTCCACATTGCTGCTTTATTCTCAAATGCCGAAATACCACTGTTACATCATACTCATTAATTCCTTCACACAATCTATTTGTTGTTCCTCTCAACTTGATATTCTTACTGCTTCTCAATTGATTCATTTTCTTTCTATTCTGACAACACATAGCTCTAACTCATCCAATATTCTTAACCTAACCTCAATCTTTTTCTAAACACAAACTTTACCTCTCTCTCTCTCTTTTTCCTAGACTGTACACAATGCTAAACACCATAATCGTTATCTTTAACACTGCAATCCTTTAACAAATCGTTCTATGGAATCTTCACAACACTGCCACTGCCAGTGAATTCTTTCTGGTGAAATTTCAGAAAAATCTAACTATATACTGATCTTCCTTTACTCTTTCTTTAAACTGGTCACCTCAGCACATACTTACATAGATCTCTTTATCAATTTCCATTATCATCATTACTCACAACACACTATTCTCATGCTCTTTACTGCAACCATCTCTAATCACAAAACACACTAATCTGACTGCCACAAATCACTGCTCCTCTGTTTACCAGTACCTCATTGAAGCTAATCTGCCTCACTCTATTATTCCAAACCTTCCATATTACTAATCACTTATCATCCAAACTCTTCTTAACACTACTAACACAAATCTCAAACACAACAATTACCTCTGCTAAGGTTCTCAACCATAATTGTACACTTAACAATCCTTGACACATACACTTTTTCTCATTATAACACTGTTCCCACTGCCGCTCTATCACACATACCTTAAACCTGCTCTGCTATCTCTGTACCTCACTAAAACCTTCAGAACATATCCTTCCCAGTATACACTTTACCTTTTCTAAATATCATAACTGAATTCACTAATTCCTTCAATTTCTGTACTATGAACCTTTAAACAACTACACTCCTTACTACAAACTGGCACACTGATATAACACTCAACTTATACAACTAACCACACATTCTCTACCATTACTAACAACTGCCTTTTAACAAACATAGGTGCACAATTCACATCCAAACTCACGTGAAAACCACTTTAAACCACACAAAACTGCAAAATTACTACCAGCATGGACATTAAACCATGTCTTGGGACATTGTAACCTCAATGTCTCTCATATTCTAACTGGACCATGCTCTTATACCAACTGTAACGGCCCTGGATATTTAGGCCCAATAAGTCTCCATATCTAAGTCCGCCTCCCACGATCGACCGAAGTCTCGCAAGAGATATGCGCACAAGTGTCCAGTAAAAATATAAAGACAACCACAACTGTATAAGACACAGAAAGTACATGTGCTCACTTGTATACACAAAGTAAAACTGTCCCAATACATTGTTACATGTCCAAGAGAAGAGTACAGCTACTTGGGGCATACCCCGAGGGAGCACAAGCTCACCTAACCCCAACTAACTCTACTGCTGGTGGTACAAGTCTGCCACAACGCCTCCACGCTATACAAGTGGCTAACACCTGAAAAGAGCTGTAAGGAGTGAGACTCAACAAGTCACTGGCTCAGTCGGGACCTCCCAAAAACAACACCTGAAGACTCAAGAAACCTCAACCCCAAAGGGTCTCAATGGAAACACCGATAGCCAAACCATAACATACTCACATCAATCATATTAACAATAATTAAAACATAATTTACCCCTAACACAGATCTTGGAAGGTAAGAGGAACAACAGGACTAGCACGCCCCTAGCCGCCCACATGAAATGCCTAGGCCACATGCCTCACAGGCAACCCACTACAACAACTGGTCGCCTAAGCTACAAGCCTCACAGGCAACCTACCCCTGTAGGGTAACAGGACTAGCATCATCAAGCCAATCCACCACACACTAAAACCACAATCAGAAGCTTATCCGAAGAAAGGTAAAATACAACATGTGGAATGTCACCCACACGATCTCCATGGAGCATAAGTCCACCTCAACACCTAAAGATGCTGGTACACGATGTACCACAACACAAAGGTACCCACGAAGGGTACAGGTACCTACTACCCACGAGTACCACTACGGAACCACAACCAGAACTGTGCCACACCAGGCACACCACAATGGGTCAAACCTCAACCAGCGAGCCACTACACGCAAACCACAACCAGTGGCAAAGCACAAGTCGAAAGGAACGGCGCCACCACACGGGAACGGACTACTAGTTTATGATGCCAATATACAACCCGACACACAACAAGAACCACCTCTCAGTCTCGCATTCACGGACGAAGTTCCAACTGTAACTCCACAACCACACAATAAGCCAAGAACAATGGAGACCACCAACCACCACCACTTGTAGAACACACACAACTGCAGGCCCATGCCTGCACCTTTAGGGACTTTGGCCTAAGTCCCCAAGTAAAGGATGCACTGCAACACAGGACTAGCTAGGTACCAGTACGTATACTGGTGTTCGTCCCCCAACCACCGAGCATGCTACAGCGACTGCACACCCACAAACACAAGTCGCTGCCCCCAGTCGTCTTTCCCTCAGATGGACATACAACTCAAACACAGGAGTGAGGGTGTCCAAGAAGATAACTCAGACCTCTGTGGTACACACGTACCAGGACACGCCCCGAGCACAACGTGCCTGGTTCACACAGAACCTGGGGTACCCTACTAAAGAGGTATTTCGAATAGGCACCGGACCACAAGACTCGACAATCACACAAACCACGATACACCAATATCATAGTTAGCTCGTTACCGGTCACCATGTGTCATGTCCCGAGAATTACGTAGCGGATATAATAATGAGGAATAATTCGAGTCGATATCCTGAGACGTGAACAGTCAGCAAATAAGCCTCTAGCTAGCACGCACTAAATGTATAACAACATACATCATCATAGGGCCCAAATATTGAACTCAACTAATCTTGTATTCAAATCTCAACTCATTGTATTCCAAATGGAAACTATTACAGGACTAAGACTCAATAAAAAGGAAAAGTACATTTTATTCCTCACTTCCTACTACATGAATCTAACACTCAAAGAAAACTACTATAACTAGACTCATAGTTGGGACGCTCATCACTCGGACGCATTCCCATCCTCGACTTGCACTTCCTCTTGAATGTCATAGTCACCTAGAATAGTTAAAAGTAGCGAATGAGCAAATTAGCCCAGTAGGATTTATATCTCAATGTGCGGACAATGATATAAGTGATTAGCAATTTAGAACTAGGTAAGCACGATGATTGTCATGATATGCATGTACGAATAAAACTCATTAAAACATGATATATGAACAAGCTAGATAGAGTGATCATGATAGAGCAAGATCTAGAAGGATATAACAAGATAGAACTAGCAATATATCACTTTGTACAAGCACGCAAAGTTTCACTTGATGTCAATAGCTTTCAAGAACGCGAGATATCACTAATTGCATTAAATGTAGGATGGCCATATCACGCAAGCAAGCAAGAACGCACGAGCACGATCATGTAACACTAATTAGACATGTAGACACTAATGTACACCAAGAAAAGATCCATCAAGAATGTACACCAGGACGTGTATGTGGTTATTGTATCTATCATTCAACATGACACGCACGACTCCCAGCGCAGATGCACACCAGTAATCATCCTTATACCCATGGTTAACAGTATATTTGTGACTCTCCGTCATTGGGGCTAGACTGGAGCCCTTGGACACTCGCCGTGCCCGATCAGCATCTCACTTAAATTTTAAATGTAGATACCCACAGTCATTAATAATGCCCAATGAGAGTTTTATAAGTACGCATGTATAATGTCATGTTCATGATGATGATGAGAACGAGTAATAAGTAAATTGACATGATTTCATGATAACAATGGTCAAGAGATAAATTTGGCAGCATAACGGTACGATTTATACTTTAGTTCAATCTTTACATTATTGGCTTTAGTCTAGATTGTAAATCACACTCATGAGAACAAGATGAGAGAGGAAGTACATGCTATCTCCAGGGAACTTCAATGGTACAACCAACTCAGCCTCCATGTGGGAATCCACGGAGAGCAGAGATTTACGGAGGTCTTAAAGAAAAGGTCGCTAGTCTACCGATTTGAAATGACCGATAGAGAGCTTCCAAATCCCCAAGAAATGGCTGCCTAGATGTGCAAGTGTGTAGTGATGTACGCATATCAATCCACAATCCATCGGTCTCAAACTCACGGAAAGCACTTAACATGATGGTACGCAATGAACAATACATTTAACTACACATGAGTTTGCAAGAAGATAATAATTATCATTTTAATTAAGCTAGAACAGTAAAAGAGCGAATCATAAGTTTCATGATGATCACGTCATTAAGAAAGCAATTAGAATAATATTCATGTAATTATAACTTTTAATGGGTTAAACACTTTTAAGCCATTAAAAAGACATCATGTAATGATCAGACCCAAGACATGCAAATTACACACTAGCCCATGTTAAACAGACCTCGGGTAAGCTTGAAATACACGTCCTATACAGTAGACTCATTTAAATATGTAGTGTATAGTCAAAATAGTCGAAACAGTGAAGAAGTCAAATCGCGTCACCTGGTGGCTGCCTTCAAGACTAAATCGCGTCGTGGCAAAGCGACACGTTCATGCACATTATTAAAGAAATCACTGGGTGGGAAAACCGCCTGAAATGCGTCGGGGCATCCGGCCGTGATTTAGACCATCGCTAACTCCCAAGCGGCACGTAGACCCACGCACGGGTTGCCTCGTCAACGCGTTAAACGCATCAGGGTGTGCAGACGCCTTTCAGAGGATCACGTTGCCCAGCAGCGTCACGATACCAGAGGCTTGAAACACGTCCCCTGAACCGGACGCGGTTCAGGGTCCAGACCGAAAACGTAGAAAACTGCACTCAGTAGGGTTCGATCCATGCAATGCTTATATCTTCTAAACTAGGGCTTTTCGGACAAAAGTCTCAACATGAAAGTTGTTGGGAACATGGAATAGGTGCGAACTATGATTTTTAAATAATTAAAATAATCTCGAGATGCATGATAAATCAACTTGAATAGGAAAAGACTCTAACATGCGCAACTTTGGCAAAAAGCCTATAACTCATGATCTAAATGGAAAACGATAAAATCAGTGGGAAACAAAAGTTAACTTGATGCTCTACACATTGATATAGGATTTGTTATCATTTGGCCCAAGAAAACCTACCTTCTGGGTTGATGAAGTTTCGTTCTTTAGAAGACCCTCGTTCTGACCGTCTGTTGAAGAACACCTAATACTCCCAGTGTACTGCATGAAAATTGTGCATTCCACTGGGTTAGAACGTAGACTTGACCCTCTTTCTAGGGGTATAAGTCTTGCACAATGGGGTTTAGGTTTACCCTACCTTTGCTCAACTCCAAGTGGACGATTTACACAGGTCGTAGCAGACGAACAGGGGAAGAAGATGAGCTTCTTGTGGTCATTCCACAGCTCCCCAGCCGCAAGAACTCCTCCACACGACCCCAACAAGTTATAAAACTCGACCCTAAGGTTTGGTGGAGAGTATTTAAGCAACCATGGGTTTTAGGAGTCCTAATGCAACAAGGAAAGCCAAGTTGCGGTTTTGACATATCACTTCCT
The DNA here is from genome assembly GCA_014218235.1 of Colocasia esculenta. Classification (NCBI taxonomy): domain Eukaryota; kingdom Viridiplantae; phylum Streptophyta; class Magnoliopsida; order Alismatales; family Araceae; genus Colocasia; species Colocasia esculenta. The sequence continues at coordinate 21,810 of JACBKR010003370.1, forward strand.
AATTTGAGGATTTCTTCCTCCATTAGAGTGTGTGAGGCTTAGGAAACCTCCCACCATGGTTAAGCACGAATTTGGGTTGCCAAGAAAGGTTAATTGCCTTGGGATTTGCCCTAATTACCCCTTTATTTTCAACTTAATTAGAGCTGCGAATTTCCATGCATTTTCTTGCTTCATTAGATTTTTGGGCCAAATGTTGTCCATTGGCCCAATTATGATATTGGGTCATTATATATAATGTTGAAAGTCTCTCCAACATTTTTATTTAATTTATGATTGCATTGTATTTCTGTGTTAACAGTTTTCCGACTTGTTTCCTTATTTGGATAATCAGTCACCATGTGATGTACACTTGGTTAATCGGATTTTTTGTTGCACAACTCAGACGACTCAGACCTTTGTGGTACACACCGTAACGGGACACTCCCAAGCACAACGTGCCTGGCTCACACAGAACTGGGGTACCCGACTGAAGAGGTATTTCGGAATAGGCGCCGGACCACCAGACTCAACAATCACACAAACCACGATACACCAATATCATAGTTAGCCCGTTACCGGTCACCATGTGACCTCCAAGCCAACCTACACCGACATATATATAACCATAATAACATATAATAACCTTGTCTGTCATTGGTCATCTCATGACCTCCATAGCAACATAAAACACAATGGATGTTAACCATAACAACATAACCATTAACTAACCATACACTAACTTATTCCCTTACACATGCTTTACTAACATTCAATGACTCAAACCACATTAACTAATAACAAATAACCAAGGCTAGGTTAACACTGGAACCTCACTGCCCAGCCACTACAAACAGCACTAAAGCTGAAACGCGATGAACACAGACGTCGCCTTTCAAATCGTGATGGCCTGCCCAGATGCAATTCAAAGCCTAATGTGTCAAGGCCAATGTTACAACAGAATCGCGATGACTCGATACGTCACCTTTAGGTCAAATCGATAGTTGGAGTAAAGCCCAAATCGCGACGGCCCACTGCCTCACGTTCATAGCATGAACACGACGGTGAACCCCGTCAAGTTTCAAACGCGACAGTGGAATCAGCTCAACGACCGAGCCCACCTTCTCCAGTAGAAAACACACTCAAATCTCATTCACATGGCCATTAAAATAGTAAGTATGAAAACCATACAATAGTACACACCACCCCAACATGGATTCCACCCTTAAACCATTTAAAGCAAATTAACAAGGGGAAGTCTCCCTGCAACTAAACGTGCCTGAAGAACGCCAGAAACTCCACGTCGCCAGCACGTTCACACTCCAGACGCTATCCTCGCATTCATCCCGTGCCGCACGAACTACCAGGTAGCCAAATCATTGGAAAACACCACAGGAGGCATCGCAGCAATCTCCCCATCACCAAATAGAGCTCCTCTGCTCTATCTAGGCGAAACAGAGCAACTAAACCACGGTTCAAAATCACGACGTAGGTAGATGTCGCGTTTAACTCTTAAACGCGACCACCTTAACCGTCGCCAATCAAAGCCCAAAGCGTCGCTAAAACACAAAGGTGCTTTTGTGAATTGCGACGGGAGAGACCGTCGCGTTTCAAATTGCGACGACTTACTCTGTCGCATTCACAGACAGTGAACCTATGGGCTATTTGGGCTAGAACCTCCGGCCCAAAACACCCACATCATGCACGGAAATCACGTCTAAGGCCCAATGACCACCTCTTGGTCAAGAGCACCACACACATAACCCGTTAAACCTGATCCGAACGATCGTACTATTACAGACCCAACATTGGATATTTCAAAGTTTTTGGCTCCAAAGTCTTCATTCACAATAATGACAAAGTTGATCTAGACAAATTTGAAGCCAAAAGTGATCCAGGAATCTTCTTAGGCTACTTTGAACACTCTAGAGCCTATAGAGTGTTTAACAATAAAAATAAGACTGTGGAAGAGACTCCACATGTTGTCTTTAATGAGATTCATGCAACACTGACAATTCAAATGCTTGCAGGTATGATGATGATGAGGAAAAATACTTGAAGAACAAGCTGACAAGCATCTGTCGACATACCAAACAGAGGCTGTCGACAGACCTAAAGAAGGAGAAATACTTGAACAATAAGCTGACAAGCATCTGTCGATAGACCAAACAGAGGCTGTCAACAGACCTGTAGAAGATCAACAAAGTGAACCAACAATTACAAATGTCAGGTCAAACAATATGAAGATGGTTTCTTCATTAATCAAGAGAAATATGTCAAGGAGCTACTGAAGAGGTTTCAGTTCGAACAAGCTAAACCAGCATCTACACCTATGAGCACAAGTGTAAAATTGGAAAATGATGAAAAAGGTAAAATGGTAGATGCAAAACAATACAGAGGTATGATTGGCTCTCTCCTTTATCTGACTGCAAGTAGACAGACATTCAATTTAGTGTTTGTCTCTGTGCTAGATATCAGTCTAGTCCAAGGGAAAGAAATTTGATTGCAGTTAAGAGGATTTTTAGATATCTCTCAAGTTCATTTGATTTGGGTTTGTGGTACCCAACTGGTTTCAATGTTGATTTAATTTCATATTCTGATGCTGACTACACTAGTTGCAAAATTGATAGGAAAATCACTAGTGGATATTGTCATTTCTGGGAGGTTGCATAGTTTCATGGGCATCCAAGAAGCAACACTCAGTTGCACTTTCCACTGCAGAAGCAGAATATGTTGCTGCAGGGAGCTGTGCAGCTCAGGTGTTGTGGATCAAGAGTCATTGTGTGATACAATATTGACATTGGATGCACACCTTCTTATGTGACAACACTAGTGCTATCAATCTTTCAAAGAACCCAATTCAACACTCTAGAACAAAAGACATTGAAAAGGACATCATTTTCTGAGAGATGAGGTTGCCAACAAGAACCTGGAACTTAACTTCATTCCAACTGAAAAATAAGTGGTTGATATCTGCACAAAACCATTGTCAGAAGACAGGTTTACATCACTGAGAAGAGAACTAGGCTTATGCAAACTTCAATGAATCTCATGTTGAATTCAGCAATAATTGACCTTTTGTGTAGTGACTATGTGGTATATCAAATGGTGAAATGTGGAAGGACAAGTCAGGATTGTCCAGAAACTATCATTATGCATGAGGACAATCCTCCGCCAAGTTTCAATAGTCTTCTTCTACATAAAGGTCATCAAGAAAAAAAATAAAAACTCAAAAACAATTTCAATTGGCCTCTTTCAGTCCTTGCAAGTTTCTCTCTTCAAATGAATAGCATAGTGGTGCTTGCTTGATCATGTCTGTACTTTATTTGTGCAAACTGCTTGACATGAACATTTCTGAATTGCTTGAATGCTCATTTCATATACCATGCATACATTATGGGGAGTAAGTCAAAAAGTTTTTTTTAAGTGAAAAGCTTGAGGGACACTCTTTCACATCAATCTTGTCACCATTGACTTTTGTTAGCATATCCATTCAGATGGTCAACAAATGACCTTGTTCAAAATCTTCAAGTCTGTAATTTCAACTGCTGTCAACAGGTATCAAGCCTATTGTCAACAGATTCCAATATCCAGCACTGCCTTCTTGCTATTTCTAGTGCCTGTAGACAGGCACTGTAACGCCCCTCTTAGACCCAGTATAGTTATACCACTCACATTGGATCTAACAGAGGTATCACAGGGAACATCCAACAATAGATGGTACAGATTGAGATATACATAAATGATAATTCAATTCCAATAATATGCAACGGAATATGGAACCAAATACTTGAAATCAACATCATATTCAAATATTCAGTCTAAACATAAGAGAAAGATAACAATAGTCCATCTTATTACAAGCCATAAGTTCAAGTGCATAAAATAAAGTACATCATTTTCCTTACATACATAATGATCACTCCAAATCTCTCAAGTAAAACTACGCCTCCACGTCCTCATGCTTAGAGTCAGTGTGCACTGACTCCTGACTATCCTCTGGCTCTCCTGAAATGTTAACCAAGTATGAGTCTACAAGACTCAGCAAATCACATGAAAGATAGTTCAAGGTATTATGAATATAATAGGTTTAAAACATGGTAGCATATTATCATTCACATCATTGGTATCATATAATTCTTCCTACTAACATGGTTCTAAGTCAATTGGCATTCAATCATTACATAGCAATTCACATTATCATGTAATTAAAATGTTTCATGTAATGCATGTAATTTAATTCTTATATTCTAACAAATGAACTAACATGTTCCTATGCATTGCGTGTAATCAAATTCTCATGGTATATGTTATTATCATGCAACATGTAATTTATCTCAAATAAAGCTTATTCCACATTATGCAATATGCAACAGTTATCATGTAATCATTTAAACATGAAGCAATTCTGTCATATAACAATAGACATTTAATTCATGTAGCATGTAGAACAATGACTGTGGATCATGTAGCATTTAACACATAGGCATGTAGCATGTAGTCATGTAGACAATGTTCATGTAGGCATGTAGTCATTTTCATTAATTGCCAAGACATAGCGCGCACTATAATAGAGATCATATAGTCATATAGCATTCACTTATCACCTAGGCAATACAGTGATGAAGTCATGGCTGTTGCACAATATCGGGGAAGCCCTTCCCACCTTAACAGTAGAACTTGTCTACCTCCAGGATTTCAATCCGTTGCCCACGGATTCAATGGGTCATTTTCATATAGGTGAACCATTACCATAAGGGCATCCATGGTGTAGTTACTTGTAGAAATCTCTAAAATAGCGATTTCTTTATTGACATTTCATTTAAATGCATGCACTAACATGTATGAGTTCATTTAATTTACATTTCATGCAATTCTAACATGTGTCAATGCAATAACCTATAGCATTTCTCTTTCAGTTCTAAAATTCTATTTTTCTGTATGACAGATCCCTATCATGGTACTAAATGCAACACATTCATTCTTGCACATATTCTCATATTTATTCAAATTCCACGTGCAATTTACTATCATAAAATTCATAACAGGATGTACAGATGTCCAAAATTTCCGAAATTTTGACAGTAATCCAGAATTAGGTTATACTACGCACATGCAAATTTTCATATTTTTCTGAACTCTGTAACCATTTTTCATAATTAAAATCCCTCACTTTAAGTAACTAATCATGATACAACAAAGAGAAATTCATGCAGTTTTTATACAGGAACTGAGTACAACACATATGCAGTATTACAGTCTCAGAATGTAATCCTCCAACATAAATCATGTTCACCATCAGCTCACTTTTCTTTTTCAATTTCATTATATCACAAAATGACTATTCAAATGTACATGTGGTCTATACCCTAATATAATAACCTGTCCATGATATAGCAGTGATAAAACACACTAAACATCATTTGGCAGAAATCTCATATAAGTATGGATCATAAGTATACAATTAAAATCAATTTTCAAAAACTCATGGCACTGATAAACATGACATCAGCATATGTCACGCCCCTCCAATTTAGTAGCGGAATAAATCGGAGGAAACGCGAACCAAGTACATAGTAGAGAAAACTGTGCGACCAGTTGAGTAAATCAGAGCATCTAATTATCAATAATTGAGATAAACTCTTATTCCATTATAAAAGCACTAAGACTATTACAATCACTAATTCGAAGCCAATACGTAAGGCTTAATGACATCATTACATAGCGAGAGAAAATTCTAAAGTAATAACTACTAGACTCTATGGTACTAGGGTGACTTCATCATGTGACTCCAAGTTGCTCATCACTCCAGTCCGGTCCCATTGGTGTGAATATCGTCATCTAGCTTACCTGAGACACAATAACAATAATGAAGGGTGAGCGAAAACGCCCAGTAGGACTTAAATCTCAGGCTCGAGTAGGCTTTAAATAATTAATGCATTAAATGGCAGAGCAACTAAAGATAGTAAGAGTTATGTAAAGTCAAGAAAGTAAGAGCATAAGTAACATGGTTCAAATAGCAGATGAATCAAGTATAGCACAATGAATAAGATCAAGTCACGATAGAAAGCAACAACGACACGATAGCAAATAACGTCAACGTCAAGCAATAGCACGACACATGTATAGCAAGGAGAGAAAAAGTAGTTGGCCATATAGAGAGTAAATTGTACTTTGATTGATTTTTTATCAATCGAAATAGTCTAGCACTTTTGATTAACTTTCGTCAATCGAGATAGTAATTGCACTTTGGTTATCCGAAGATAGCCGAGAGAGAGTAGCACTTGTTTGTCAAAAGACAACGAGAGAATATAGAACTTTGTGTGTCAAAGACATCAAGAGAATATAGCACTTTGTGTTGATTGTCTTAGATTAATCTTGATAGTATGGCACTTGGATGTAATGCCGACATCCTGATCATTTAACTCCCGCGGGAAAATGGCACTTTCGGGCGCTCCTCCAAGGACCTGATCGGGCCTATTGCGCTAGCATTGGTTATATTGTTTATCTTTAGACAATCATTTAATGGCCAATAGAGAGTACCAAGAAATAGATGAGAGCACTAGATGAATAGACGAGATAGTAGAGTGAACGTGAATAGATGAGCGAGTGGAGTATAGATGAGAACTAGTGGACATTGCACGTAACACGTCGAGTAAACATGCGATAGTAACAGTTGCACAACACGTGCACATGGTGTTGGCAGTTAGGTGGAACTCACAACCCTTCCGATGGCCATGTTAAGCACAAGCCCAGTGGTCCGACGTGATTCAAAGAAGAGCGAATTTCTAACAGCTGTTTGGATCATGTGATCCCTAAAGGGTAACATAGGTATTAGGGTACAACTGGCTCGTCGACCATGTGGGAATCCATGATCAGAGGAGACTTACGGAGGCCTTGTGCAAGGGTTCACTAGTCCGGCGAAAGGAATATCCGACGGAGAGTTCACCACAATCAAGTAAAGTGTGTATATAAAACAGGTGCTCGACGTTCTAGAGGAATTCTAGAACAGTGGAGCGTCGATATCGGTATATAAACCACGCAAGAAACGAATACAAGTCCTTTAAAATAGGGCAATTAATATACTTAATTGCACAAAATATCAGATACATTATGAGTTATATGCCATATTTCAGCCCTATATGGTTGGTTCATGTGTGTGCATGTGTAAGAGAAATCATAGATAGAAAAGAAGTCGTGAATATGTATTTTAAAGCATTCAATATGGCTCCATTTTAAAACAGGTGTTTTTACTGCGTGTGTGACTGATAAAAAGGCGTGATCGCGACGTACCCATGTAAGGGCCGCGACAGGTCATGATAGAATGCGACAGGGTCCTGTACGGGTCGCGACAGGGCTACCAGAACAGAAGGCCAGAACGTGACGTAGGGTACTGTCGCGTTCAGAACGCAACAAGCAGAGGCGTCGCGATGGGCTTGAGAACGCGACCTGTCGGGCCGTCGCGTTCTCAGGTCCGTGGACTGAGTCTGACAGAGTTCTGCTCTATCTTGGATTGCGGTCCAGGAATATCAGATTTGATACAGGGTTGTTCAAAAAATCATAACTAATTGTATACACGATGAAAAATCATGAAACCAGTGGCAAATGAAACTAGCATGCGAGAGTACTTCCAGTAAATAGGAATTAGAGAGAGAGAGCATGGTTTGAACATGGTTTGAGTATGAACAATAACGAGTAACACAGAACATGATACACAAAGAAAGATTGATTTAATTCGAGCAACATGCTCAACAAAATTAGGGCTTTCAGGGGCAAAAGATCCCTAACAACATGAAGTGTCTACAGTAAAAGTTTCGTAGCATGGGATTAAGTGTACATGGAGATATGATGTAAGCATGATGACTCGGGGTTATCATGTTTGCAGAACTTCTAAAATCAAGAACAAAAGATTGGCTCGATGAA
>JACBKR010003371.1:0-38561 GCA_014218235.1 Colocasia esculenta
GACGAGCGCCTCTGAGTGCCGATTCCGAAAAGTGGTCATATAAGCGATTCCGATGCCCGGGCGGAAAGTTATGGCCGTTTTAACCGAAGGCGTGTCGGAATCCGTGCCCATAGGGAGCCGCTGCCGCCCTCAGTGAGCGGAATCCGGGCGCCGACCGGAAATCTCCGAGTCCGGCGCAGGGCCGACCGGCTCGGAGTGCAGATTCGGAATTGGGGCATCGCGGGCGGTTCCGATCATCGGGCGATGAAATATCCACGTTTTTTCGAAGTGGTGCAAAAATCGGTGTACTAATACACACGCCCCGAGGTGGCATTTCGGGCGCCGGGCTCGGAATTTCGCGAGACCGGCGTCTTCTCGACGGCTCGGAGAGGCGATTCAGAAGAGTGGTCACGTAAGCGATTCTGATATGGGCGGAAAGTTATGCCCATTTCGTCCGTGGAAGGGGGTGGGAGCAATCCGTCAGGGGTGGCGAAATCGGCCATTTTCGCCCGCACTCGTTACGACGCGGGGAGGAGCCGTCGGGCCGCGTCGACGGCGACCGCGACCGCCGAGAAGGGCCGATTCTGAAAAAAATGCGACCTTCGACCTCAGAGGAGCCGCGTGATCCGGGAGCGTCGCGGCAAAAAAACGCGAATCGCCGGCAGGAATCGAAATTTCGGTGACGGAAACGATTGATTTTCGACTCGAAAACGGCGTCCGATCGCCTCGGCAATCGAGCCGACGAGCGCCTCTGAGTGCCGATTCCGAAAAGTGGTCATATAAGCGATTCCGATGCCCGGGCGGAAAGTTATGGCCTTTTACCGAAGGCGTGTCGGAATCCGTGCGCATCGGGAGCCGCTGCCGCCCTCAGTGAGCGGAATCCGGGCGCCGGACCGGAAATCTCGAGTCCGGCGCAGGGCCGACCGGGTCGGAGTGAGGATTCGAATGGGGCATCGCGGGCGGTTCCGATCATCGGGCGAGGAAATATCCACGTTTTTTCGAAGTGGTTGCAAAATCGTGTACTAATACACACGCCCCGAGGTGGCATTTCGGGCGCCGGGCTCGGAATTTCGCGAGACCGGCGTCTTCTCGACCGGCTCGGAGAGGCGATTCCGAAGAGTGGTCACGTAAGCGATTCTGATACCCGGGCGGAAAGTTATGCCCATTGCGTCGTCGGAAGGGGGGGAGCATCCGTCAGGGGTGGCGAAATCGGCCATTTTCGCCCGCACTCGTTTACGACGCGGGGAGGAGCCGTCGAGGCCGCGTCGACGGCGACCGTCGACCGCCGAGAAGGGCCGATTCTGAAAAAAAATGCGACCTTCGAACCTCAGCGCAGCCGCGTGATCCGGGAGACGTCGCGGCAAAAACACGCGAATCGCCGGCAGGAATCGAAATTTCGGTGGCCGGCGAAACGATTGATTTTCGACTCGAAAACGGCGTCCGATCGCCTCGGCAATCGAGCTCGACGAGCGCCCTGAGTGCCGATTCCGAAAAGTGGTCATATAAGCGATTCCGATGCCCGGGCGAAAAGTTATGGCCGTTTTACCGAAGGCGTGTCGGAATCCGTGCCCATCGGGAGCCGCTGCCGCCCTCAGTGAGCGGAATCGGGCGCCGGACCGGAAATCTCCGAGTCCGGCGCAGGGCCGACCGGCTCGGAGTGCAGATTCGGAATTGGGGCATCGCGGGCGGTTCCGATCATCGGGCGATGAAATATCCACGTTTTTTCGAAGTGGTGCAAAAATCGGTGTACTAATACACACGCCCCGAGGTGGCATTTCGGGCGCCGGGCTCGGAATTTCGCGAGACCGGCGTCTTCTCGACCGGCTCGGAGAGGCGATTCAGAAGAGTGGTCACGTAAGCGATTCTGATATCCGGGCGGAAAGTTATGCCCATTTCGTCCGTGGAAGGGGGTGGGAGCAATCCGTCAGGGGTGGCGAAATCGGCCATTTTCGCCCGCACTCGTTTACGACGCGGGAGGAGGAGGAGCGTCGGGCCGCGTCGACGGCGACCGTCGACCGCCGAGAAGGGCCGATTCTGAAAAAAATGCGACCTTCGACCTCAGAGGAGCCGCGTGATCCGGGAGAGACGCGTCGCGGCAAAAAAACGCGAATCGCCGGCAGGGAATCGAAATTTCGGTGACGGAAACGATTGATTTTCGACTCGAAAACGGCGTCCGATCGCCTCGGCAATCGAGCCCGACGAGCGCCTCTGAGTGCCGATTCCGAAAAGTGGTCATATAAGCGATTCCGATGCCCGGGCGGAAAGTTATGGCCGTTTTACCGAAGGCGTGTCGGAATCCGGCCCATCGGGAGCCGCTGCCGCCCTCAGTGTGCGGAATCCGGGCGCCGGACCGTAAATCTCCGAGTCCGGCGCAGGGCGACCGGCCGGAGTGCAGATTCGGAATTGGGGCATCGCGGGCGTTTCCGATCATCGGGCGAGGAAATATCCACGTTTTTTTTTCGAAGTGGTGCAAAATCGGTGTACTAATACACACGCCCCGAGGTGTGCATTCGGGCGCCCGGCTCGGAATTTCGCGAGACCGGCGTCTTCTCGACCGCTCGTAGAGGCGATTCCGAAGAGTGGTCACGTAAGCGATTCTGATACCCGTGGAAAGTTATGCCCATTTCGTCCGTGGAAGGGGGTGGGAGCAATCCGTCAGGGGTGGCGAGATCGGCCATTTTCGCGCGCACTCGTTGACGACGCGGGGAGGAGCCGTCGGGCCGCGTCGACGGCGACCGCCGACCGCCGAGAAGGGCCGATTCTGAAAAAAAAAATGCGACCTTCGACCTCAGCGCAGCCGCGTGATCCGGGAGACGTCGCGGCGAAAACACGCGAATCGCCGGCAGGAATCGCAATTTCGGTGACCGAAACGATTGATTTTCGACTCGATAACGGCGTCCGATCGCCTCGGCAATCGAGGCCGACGAGCGCCTCTGCGTGCCGATTCCGAAAAGTGGTCATATAAGCGATTCCGATGCCCGGGCCGAAAGTTATGGCCGTTTTAAAAAAAAAAACCCGAAGGCGTGTCGGAATCCGTGCCCATCGGGAGCCGCTGCCCAGCCCTCAGTGATCGGAATCCGGGCGCCGGACCGGAAATCTCCGAGTCCGCGCAGGGCCGACCGGCTCGGAGTGCAGATTCGGAATTGGGGCATCGCGGGCGGTTCCGATCATCGGGCGAAATATCCCCTTTTTTTTTCGAAGTGGTGCAAAAATCGGTGTACTAATACACACGCCCCGAGGTGGCATTTCGGGCGCCGGGCTCTGAATTCGCGAGACCGGGCGTCTCCTCGACCGGCTCGAGAGGCGATTCCGAAGAGTGGTCACGTAAGCGATCTGATATCCGGCGGAAAGTTATGCCCATTTCGTCCGTGGAAGGGGGTGGGAGCAATCCGTCAGGGGTGGCGAAATCGGCCATTTTCCGCCCGCACTCGTTACGACGCGGGGAGGAGCCGTCGGGCCGCGTCGACGGCGACCGTCGAACGCCGAGAAGGGCCGTTCTGAAAAAAATGCGACCTTCGCCTCAGAGGAGCCGCGTGATCCGGAGACGTCGCGGCAAAAACACGCGAATCGCCGGCAGGAATCGAAATTTCGGTCGGAAACGATTGATTTTCGACTCGAAAACGGCGTCCGATCGCCTCGGCAATCGAGGCCGACGAGCGCCTCTGAGTGCCGATTCCGAAAAGTGGTCATATAGCGATTCCGATGCCCGGCGGAATTTATGGCCTTTTATAAACCGAAGGCGTGGTCGGAATCCGTGCCCATCGGGAGCCGCTGCCGCCCTCAGTGAGCGGAATCCGGGCGCCGGAACCGAAATCTCCGAGTCCGCGCAGGGCCGACCGGCTCGGAGTGCAGATTCGAATTGGGCATGCGGGGGGGTTTCCGATCATCGGGCGAGGAATATCCACGTTTTTTCGAAGTGGTGCAAAAATCGGTGTACTAATCCACACGCCCCGGTGGCATTTCGGGCGCCGGGCTCGGAATTTCGCGAGACCGGCGTCTTCCTTCGCCACCGCTCGGAGAGGCGATTCAGAAGAGTGGTCACGTAAGCGATTCTGATATCCGGCGGAAAGTTATGCCCATTTCGTCCTGGAAGGGGTTGGAGCAATCCGTCAGGGGTGGCGAAATCGCCCATTTCGGCCCGCACATCGTTTACGACGCTGGGAGGAGCCGTCGGCCCGCGTCGAGACGCGACCGTCGACCGCCGAGAAGGGCCGATTCTGAAAAAATGCGACCTTCGACCTCAGCGAGCCGCGTGATCCGGAGACGTCGCGGCAAAAAAAGCGAATCGCCGGCAGGAATCGAAATTTCGGTGACGAAACGTTTGATTTTCGACTCTAAAACGGCGTCCGATCGCCTCGCAATCGAGGCCGACGATCGCCTCTGAGTGCCGATTCCGAAAAGTGGTCATATAAGCGATTCCGTGCCGGGCGAAAGTTATGGCCGTTTTACACCGAAGGCGTGTCGTAATCCGTGCCCATCGGAGCCGCTGCCGCCCTCAGTGAGCGAATCCGGGCGCCGGACCGGAAATCTCCGAGGCCGCGCAGGCCGACCGGGTCGGGTGCAGATCGGAATTGGGGCATCGCGGGCGGTTCCGATCATCGGCGAGAAATATCCACGTTTTTTCGAAGTGGTGCAAAAATCGTGTACTAAACACACGCCCCGATGGCATTTCGGGCGCCGGGCTCGGAATTTCGCGAGACCGGCGTCTTCTCGACCGCTCGGAGAGGCGATTCCGAAGAGTGGTCACGTAAGCGATTCTGATATCCGGCGAAAGTTTGCCCATTTCGTCCGTGGAGGGGGTGGGAGCAATCCGTCAGGGGTGGCGAATCGGCCATTTTCGCCCGCACCACTCGTTTACTACGCGGGGAGGAGCCGTCGGCCGCGTCGACGGCGACCGTCGACCGCCGAGAAGGCCGATTCTGAAAAAAATGCGCCCTTCGACCTCAGAGGAGCCGGCGTGATCCGGGAGACGTCGCGGCAAAAAAACGCGAATCGCGGCAGGAATCGAAATTTCGGTGGCGGAAACGATTGATTTTCGACTCGAAAACGGCGTCCGATCGCCTCGGCAATCGAGGCCGACGAGCGCCTCTGAGTGCCGATTCCGAAAAGTGGTCATAAGCGATTTCGATGCCCGTGCGGAAAGTTATGGCCGTTTTAAACCGAAGGCGTGTCGTAATCCGTCGCATCGGGAGCCGCTGCCCGCCCTCGTGAGCGGAATCCGGCGCCGGACCGGAAATCCTCCGAGTCCGGCGCAGGGCCGACCGGTCGAGTGAGGATTCGGAATTTGGGCATCGCGGGCGGTTTCGATCATCGGCGCGAGGAAATATCCCATTTTTTTCGAAGTGGTGCAAAAATCGTTGTACTAATACACACGCCCCGAGTGGCATTTCGGCGCGCGGGCTCGGAATTTCGCGAGACCGGCGTCTCGACCGGCTCGAGAGGCGATTCCGAGAGTGGTCACGTAAGCGATTCTGATACCCGGGCGGAAAGTTATGCCCATTTCGTCCGCAGAAGGGGTGGGAGCAATCCGTCAGGGGTGGCGAATCGGTCATTTTCGCCCGCACAAGATTCGTTACGACGCGGGGAGGAGCCGTCGGGCCGCGTCGACGGCGACCGTCACCGCCGAGAAGGCCGATTCTGAAAAAATGCGACCTTCGCCCTCAGCGCAGCCGCGTGATCCGGAGACGTCGCGGCAAAAACACGCGAATCGCCGGCAGAATCGAAATTTCGGTGGCCGAACGATTGATTTTCGACCTCGAAAACGGCGTCCGATCGCCTCGGCAATCGAGGCCGACGAGCGCCTCTGAGTGCCGATTCCGAAAAGTGGTCATATAAGCGATTCCGATGCCCGGGCGGAAAGTTATGGCCGTTTTACCGAAGGCGTGTCGGAATCCGTGCGCATCGGGAGCCGCTGCCGCCCTCAGTGAGCGGAATCCGGGCGCCGGACCGGAAATCTCCGAGTCCGGCGCAGGGCCGACCGGCTCGGAGTGCAGATTCGGAATTGGGGCATCGCGGGCGGTTCCGATCATCGGGCGAGGAAATATCCACGTTTTTTCGAAGTGGTGCAAAAATCGGTGTACTAATACACACGCCCCGAGGTGGCATTTCGGGCGCCGGGCTCGGAATTTCGCGAGACCGGCGTCTTCTCGACCGGCTCGGAGAGGCGATTCAGAAGAGTGGTCACGTAAGCGATTCTGATACCCGGGCGGAAAGTTATGCCCATCTCGTCCGTAGAAGGGGGTGGGAGCAATCCGTCAGGGGTGGCGAAATCGGCCATTTTCGCGCGCACTCGTTTACGACGCGGGGAGGAGCCGTCGGGCCGCGTCGACGGCGACCGCCGAGAAGGGCCGATTCTGAAAAAAATGCGACCTTCGACCTCAGCGCAGCCGCGTGATCCGGGAGACGTCGCGGCAAAAAAACGCGAATCGCCGGCAGGAATCGAAATTTCGGTGACCGAAACGATTGATTTTCGACTCGAAAACGGCGTCCGATCGCCTCGGCAATCGAGGCCGACGAGCGCCTCTGCGTGCCGATTCCGAAAAGTGGTCATATAAGCGATTCCGATGCCCGGGCGGAAAGTTATGGCCGTTTTACCGAAGGCGTGTCGGAATCCGTGCGCATCGGGAGCCGCTGCCGCCCTCAGTGAGCGGAATCCGGGCGCCGGACCGGAAATCTCCGAGTCCGGCGCAGGGCCGACCGGGTCGGAGTGAGGATTCGGAATTGGGGCATCGCGGGCGGTTCCGATCATCGGGCGAGGAAATATCCACGTTTTTTTCGAAGTGGTGCAAAAATCGGTGTACTAATACACACGCCCCGAGGTGGCATTTCGGGCGCCGGGCTCGGAATTTCGCGAGACCGGCGTCTTCTCGACCGGCTCGGAGAGGCGATTCCGAAGAGTGGTCACGTAAGCGATTCTGATACCCGGGCGGAAAGTTATGCCCATTTCGTCCGTGGAAGGGGGTGGGAGCAATCCGTCAGGGGTGGCGAAATCGGCCATTTTCGCGCGCACTCGTTTACGACGCGGGGAGGAGCCGTCGGGCCGCGTCGACGGCGACCGTCGACCGCCGAGAAGGGCCGATTCTGAAAAAAATGCGACCTTCGACCTCAGCGCAGCCGCGTGATCCGGGAGACGTCGCGGCAAAAAAACGCGAATCGCCGGCAGGAATCGAAATTTCGGTGACAAAACGATTGATTTTCGACTCGAAAACGGCGTCCGATCGCCTCGGCAATCGAGGCCGACGAGCGCCTCTGAGTGCCGATTCCGAAAAGTGGTCATATAAGCGATTCCGATGCCCGGGCGGAAAGTTATGGCCGTTTTACCGAAGGCGTGTCGGAATCCGTGCGCATCGGGAGCCGCTGCCGCCCTCAGTGAGCGGAATCCGGGCGCCGGACCGGAAATCTCCGAGTCCGGCGCAGGGCCGACCGGGTCGGAGTGAGGATTCGGAATTGGGGCATCGCGGGCGGTTCCGATCATCGGGCGAGGAAATATCCACGTTTTTTCGAAGTGGTGCAAAAATCGGTGTACTAATACACACGCCCCGAGGTGGCATTTCGGGCGCCGGGCTCGGAATTTCGCGAGACCGGCGTCTTCTCGACCGGCTCGGAGAGGCGATTCCGAAGAGTGGTCACGTAAGCGATTCTGATACCCGGGCGGAACGTTATGCCCATTTCGTCCGCAGAAGGGGGTGGGAGCAATCCGTCAGGGGTGGCGAAACCGGCCATTTTCGCGCGCACTCGTTGACGACGCGGGGAGGAGCCGTCGGGCCGCGTCGACGGCGACCGTCGACCGCCGAGAAGGGCCGATTCTGAAAAAAATGCGACCTTCGACCTCAGCGCAACCGCGTGATCCGGGAGTCGTCGCGGCAAAAAACACGCGAATCGCCGGCAGGAATCGAAATTTCGGTGGCCGAAACGATTGATTTTCGACTCGAAAACGGCGTCCGATCGCCTCGGCAATCGAGGCCGACGAGCGCCTCTGAGTGCCGATTCCGAAAAGTGGTCATATAAGCGATTCCGATGCCTGGGCGGAAAGTTATGGCCGTTTTACCGAAGGCGTGTCGGAATCCGTGCCCATCGGGAGCCGCTGCCGCCCTCAGTGAGCGGAATCCGGGCGCCGGACCGGAAATCTCCGAGTCCGGCGCAGGGCCGACCGGCTCGGAGTGCAGATTCGGAATTGGGGCATCGCGGGCGGTTCCGATCATCGGGCGAGGAAATATCCACGTTTTTTCGAAGTGGTGCAAAAATCGGTGTACTAATACACACGCCCCGAGGTGGCATTTCGGGCGCCGGGCTCGGAATTTCGCGAGACCGGCGTCTTCTCGACCGGCTCGGAGAGGCGATTCAGAAGAGTGGTCACGTAAGCGATTCTGATATCCGGGCGGAAAGTTATGCCCATTTCGTCCGTGGAAGGGGGTGGGAGCAATCCGTCAGGGGTGGCGAAATCGGCCATTTTCGCCCGCACTCGTTTACGACGCGGGGAGGAGCCGTCGGGCCGCGTCGACGGCGACCGTCGACCGCCGAGAAGGGCCGATTCTGAAAAAAATGCGACCTTCGACCTCAGAGGAGCCGCGTGATCCGGGAGACGTCGCGGCAAAAAAACGCGAATCGCCGGCAGGAATCGAAATTTCGGTGACCGAAACGTTTGATTTTCGACTCGAAAACGGCGTCCGATCGCCTCGGCAATCGAGGCCGACGAGCGCCTCTGAGTGCCGATTCCGAAAAGTGGTCATATAAGCGATTCCGATGCCCGGGCGGAAAGTTATGGCCGTTTTACCGAAGGCGTGTCGGAATCCGTGCCCATCGGGAGCCGCTGCCGCCCTCAGTGAGCGGAATCCGGGCGCCGGACCGGAAATCTCCGAGTCCGGCGCAGGGCCGACCGGGTCGGAGTGCAGATTCGGAATTGGGGCATCGCGGGCGGTTCCGATCATCGGGCGAGGAAATATCCACGTTTTTTCGAAGTGGTGCAAAAATCGGTGTACTAATACACACGCCCCGAGGTGGCATTTCGGGCGCCGGGCTCGGAATTTCGCGAGACCGGCGTCTTCTCGACCGGCTCGGAGAGGCGATTCCGAAGAGTGGTCACGTAAGCGATTCTGATACCCGGGCGGAAAGTTATGCCCATTTCGTCCGCAGAAGGGGGTGGGAGCAATCCGTCAGGGGTGGCGAAATCGGCCATTTTCGCCCGCACTCGTTTACGACGCGGGGAGGAGCCGTCGGGCCGCGTCGACGGCGACCGTCGACCGCCGAGAAGGGCCGATTCTGAAAAAAATGCGACCTTCGACCTCAGCGCAGCCGCGTGATCCGGGAGACGTCGCGGCAAAAAAAAACGCGAATCGCCGGCAGGAATCGAAATTTCGGTGGCCGAAACGATTGATTTTCGACTCGAAAACGGCGTCCGATCGCCTCGGCAATCGAGGCCGACGAGCGCCTCTGAGTGCCGATTCCGAAAAGTGGTCATATAAGCGATTCCGATGCCCGGGCGGAAAGTTATGGCCGTTTTACCGAGGGCGTGTCGGAATCCGTGCGCATCGGGAGCCGCTGCCGCCCTCAGTGAGCGGAATCCGGGCGCCGGACCGGAAATCTCCGAGTCCGGCGCAGGGCCGACCGGGTCGGAGTGCAGATTCGGAATTGGGGCATCGCGGGCGGTTCCGATCATCGGGCGAGGAAATATCCACGTTTTTTCGAAGTGGTGCAAAAATCGGTGTACTAATACACACGCCCCGAGGTGGCATTTCGGGCGCCGGGCTCGGAATTTCGCGAGACCGGCGTCTTCTCGACCGGCTCGGAGAGGCGATTCCGAAGAGTGGTCACGTAAGCGATTCTGATACCCGGGCGGAAAGTTATGCCCATTTCGTCCGCAGAAGGGGGTGGGAGCAATCCGTCAGGGGTGGCGAAATCGGCCATTTTCGCGCGCACTCGTTTACGACGCGGGGAGGAGCCGTCGGGCCGCGTCGACGGCGACCGTCGACCGCCGAGAAGGGCCGATTCTGAAAAAAATGCGACCTTCGACCTCAGCGCAGCCGCGTGATCCGGGAGACGTCGCGGCAAAAAAACGCGAATCGCCGGCAGGAATCGAAATTTCGGTGGCCGAAACGATTGATTTTCGACTCGAAAACGGCGTCCGATCGCCTCGGCAATCGAGGCCGACGAGCGCCTCTGAGTGCCGATTCCGAAAAGTGGTCATATAAGCGATTCCGATGCCCGGGCGGAAAGTTATGGCCGTTTTACCGAAGGCGTGTCGGAATCCGTGCCCATCGGGAGCCGCTGCCGCCCTCAGTGAGCGGAATCCGGGCGCCGGACCGGAAATCTCCGAGTCCGGCGCAGGGCCGACCGGTCGGAGTGCAGATTCGGAATTGGGGCATCGCGGGCGGTTCCGATCATCGGGCGAGGAAATATCCACGTTTTTTTCGAAGTGGTGCAAAAATCGGTGTACTAATACACACGCCCCGAGGTGGCATTTCGGGCGGCGGGCTCGGAATTTCACGAGACCGGCGTCTTCTCGACCGGCTCGGAGAGGCGATTCCGAAGAGTGGTCACGTAAGCGATTCTGATACCCGGGCGGAAAGTTATGCCCATTTCGTCCGCAGAAGGGGTGGGAGCAATCCGTCAGGGGTGGCGAAATCGGCCATTTTCGCCCGCACTCGTTTACGACGCGGGGTGGAGCCGTCGGGCCGCGTCGACGGCGACCGTCGACCGCCGAGAAGGGCCGATTCTGAAAAAAATGCGACCTTCGACCTCAGAGGAGCCGCGTGATCCGGGAGACGTCGCGGCAAAAAAACGCGAATCGCCGGAAGGAATCGAAATTTCGGTGACCGAAACGATTGATTTTCGACTCGAAAACGGCGTCCGATCGCCTCGGCAATCGAGGCGACGAGCGCCTCTGAGTGCCGATTCCGAAAAGTGGTCATATAAGCGATTCCGATGCCCGGGCGGAAAGTTATGGCCGTTTTACCGAAGGCGTGTCGGAATCCGTGCCATCGGGAGCCGCTGCCGCCCTCAGTGAGCGGAATCGGGCGCCGGACCGGAAATCTCCGAGTCCGGCGCAGGGCCGACCGGCTCGGAGTGCAGATTCGGAATTGGGGCATCGCGGGCGGGTTCGATCATCGGGCGATGAAATATCCACGTTTTTTCGAAGTGGTGCAAAAATCGGTGTACTAATACACACACGCCCCGAGGTGGGCATTTCGGGCGCCGTCGGCATTTCGCGAATCTGAGACCGGCGTCTTCTCGACCGGCTCGGAGAGGCGATTCAGAAGAGTGGTCACGTAAGCGATTCTGATACCGGGCGGAAAGTTATGCCCATTTCGTCCGTGAAGGGGGTGGGAGCAATCCGTCAGGGGTGGCGAAATCGGCCATTTTCGCCCGCACTCGTTTACGACGGGGGGAGGAGCCGTCGGCCGCGTCGACGGCGACCGTCGACCGCCGAGAAGGGCCGATTCTGAAAAAAAATGCGACCTTCGACCTCAGAGGAGCCGCGTGATCCGGGAGACGTCGCGGCAAAAAAAACGCGAATCGCCGGCAGGAATCGAAATTTCGGTGGACGGAAACGATTGATTTTCGACTCGAAAACGGCGTCCGATCGCCTCGGCAATCGCGCCGACGAGCGCCTCTGAGTGCCGATTCCGGAAAAGTGGTCATATAAGCGATTCCGATGCCGGGCGGAAAGTTATGGCCGTTTTACCGAAGGCGTGTCGGAAATCGTGCCATCGGGAGCCGCTGCCGCCTCAGTGAGCGGAATCGGGCGCCGGACCGGAAATCTCCGAGTCCGGCGCGACGTCCCACACAGGGTCCGTCGCGGGCGGAGTGAGGATTCGGAATTGGGGCATCGCGGGCGGTTCGATATCGGGCGAGAGGATATCCACGTTTTTTTCGAAGTGGTGCAAAAATCGGTGTAATAATACACACGCCCCGAGGTGGCATTTCGGGCGCCGGGCTCGGAATTTCGCGAGACCGGGTCTTCTCGACCGGCTCGGAGAGGCGATTCCGAAGAGTGGGACGTAAGCGATTCTGATACCCGGGCGGAAAGTTATGCCCATTTCGTCCGCAGAAGGGGGTGGGAGCAATCCGTCAGGGGTGGCGAAATCGGCCATTTTCGCTCGCCTCGTTTACGACGCGGGGAGGAGCCGTCGGGCCGCGTCGACGGCGACCGTCGACCGCGAGAAGGGGATTCTGAAAAAAATGCGACCTTCGACCTCCGCGCAGCCGCGGTGATCCGGGAGACGTCGCGGCAAAAACACGCGAATCGCCGGCAGGAATCGAAATTTCGGTGGCCGAAACGATTATTTCGACTCGAAAACGGCGTCCGATCGCTCGGCAATCGAGGCCGACGAGCGCCTGAGTGCCGATTCCGAAAAGTGGTCATATAAGCGATTCCGATGCCCGGGCGGAAAGTTATGGCCGTTTTACGAAGGCGTGTCGGAATCCGTGCCCATCGGGAGCCGCTGCCCTGCAGTGGCAGCGGAAATCCGGGCGCCGGACCGGAAATCTCCGAGTCGGCGCAGGGCCGACCGGTCGGGAGGAGTGCAGATCGGAATTGGGGATCGTCGGCGCGGTTCCGATCACGGGCGAGAAATCCCACGTTTTTTCGAAGTGGTGCAAAAATCGGTGTACTAATACACACGCCGAGGTGGCATTTCGGGCGCCGGGCTCGGATTTCGCGCGAGACCGCGCTCCTTCGCTCACCGGCTCGGAGAGGCGATTCAGAAGGTGGTCACGTAAGCGATTTGATATCGGGCGGAAAGTTATGCCCATTTCGTCCGTGGAAGGGGGTGGGGCAATCCGTCAGGGTGGCGAAATCGGCCATTTTCGCCCGCCTCGTTTCGACGGGGGAGGAGCGCGTCGGGCCGCGTCGACGGCGACCGTCGAACCGCGCGAGAAGGCCGATTCTGAAAAAAAGCGACCTTCGACTCGCAGAGCCGGTCCGTGATCGGGAGACGTCGCGGCAAAAAAACACGCGCAAATCAGACGCCGGCAGGAATCGAAATTTGGTGCGGAAACGTTTGATTTTCGACTCGAAAACGGCGTCCGATCGCCTCGGCAATCGAGGCCGACGAGCGCCTCTGAGTGCCGCCGAAAAGTGGTCATATAAGCGATTCCGATGCCGGGCGGAAAGTTATGGCCGTTTTCGAAAGGGTGTCGGAATCCGTGCCCATCGGGAGCGCGCTGCGCCTCAGTGAGGGAATCCGGGCGCCGGACCGGAAATCTCCGAGTCCGGCGCAGGGCGACCGGGTCGGAGTGCAGATTCGGAATTGGGGCATCGCGGGCGGTTCCGATCATCGGGCGAGGAAATATCCACGTTTTTTTCGAAGTGGTGCAAAAATCGGTGTACTAATACACACGCCCCGAGGTGGCATTTCGGGCGCCGGGCTCGGAATTTCGCGCGAGACCGGCGTCTTCTCGACCGGCTCGGAGAGGCGATTCGAAGAGTGGTCACGTAAGCGATTCTGATACCGGGCGGAAAGTTATGCCCATTTCGTCCGTGGAAGGGGGTGGGAGCAATCCGTCAGGGGTGGCGAAATCGGCCATTTTCGCCCGCACTCGTTTACGACGCGGGGAGGAGCCGTCGGGCCGCGCGACGGCGACCGTTCGACCGCCGAGAAGGGCCGATTCTGAAAAAAATGCGACCTTCGACCTCAGCGCAGCCGCGTGATCCGGGAGACGTCGCGGCAAAAACACGCGAATCGCCGGCAGGAATCGAAATTTCGGTGGCCGAAACGATTGATTTTCGACTCGAAAACGGCGTCCGATCGCCTCGGCAATCGAGGCCGACGAGCGCCTCTGAGTGCCGATTCCGAAAAGTGGTCATATAAGCGATTCCGATGCCCGGGCGGAAAGTTATGGCGTTTTACCGAAGGCGTGTCGGAATCCGTGCCCATCGGGAGCCGCTGCCGCCCTCAGTGAGCGGAATCCGGGCGCCGGACCGGAAATCTCCGAGTCCGGCGCAGGGCCGACCGGCTCGGAGTGCAGATTCGGAATTGGGGCATCGCGGGCGGTTCGATCATCGGGCGAGAAATATCCACGTTTTTTCGAAGTGGTGCAAAAATCGGTGTACTAATACACACGCCCCGAGGTGGCATTTCGGGCGCGGGCTCGGAATTCGCGCGAGACCGGCGTCTTCTCGACCGGCTCGGAGAGGCGATTCAGAAGAGTGGTCACGTAAGCGATTCTGATATCCGGGCGGAAAGTTATGCCCATTTCGTCCGTGGAAGGGGGTGGGAGCAATCCGTCAGGGGGGCGAAATCGGCCATTTTCGCCCGCACTCGTTTACGACGCGGGGAGGAGCCGTCGGGCCGCGTCGACGGCGACCGTCGACCGCCGAGAAGGGCCGATTCTGAAAAAAATGCGACCTTCGACCTCAGAGCCGCGTGATCCGGGAGACGTCGCGGCAAAAAACGCGAATCGCCGGCAGGAATCGAAATTTCGGTGACGCCGAAACGATTGATTTTCGACTCGAAAACGGCGTCCGATCGCCTCGGCAATCGAGGCCGACGAGCGCCTCTGAGTGCCGATTCCGAAAAGTGGTCATATAAGCGATTCCGATGCGCGGGCGGAAAGTTATGGCCGTTTTACCGAAGGCGTGTCGGAATCCGTGCCCATCGGGAGCCGTGCCGCCCTCAGTGAGCGGAATCCGGGCGCCGGACCGGAAATCTCCGAGTCCGGCGCAGGGGCCGACCGGCTCGGAGTGCAGATCGGAATTGGGGCATCGCGGGCGGGGCGATCGATCGGGCGAGGAAATATCCACGTTTTTTCGAAGTGGTGCAAAAATCGGTGTACTAATACACACGCCCCGAGGTGGCATTTCGGGCGCGGGCTCGGAATTTCGCGAGACCGGCGTCTTCTCGACCGGCTCGGAGAGGCGATTCGAAGAGTGGTCACGTAAGCGATTCTGATACCGGGCGGAAAGTTATGCCCATTTCGTCCGTAGAAGGGGGTGGGAGCAATCCGTCAGGGGTGGCGAAATCGGCCATTTTCGCGCGCACTCGTTTACGACGCGGGGAGGAGCCGTCGGGCCGCGTCGACGGCGACCGTCGACCGCCGAGAAGGGCCGATTCTGAAAAAAATGCGACCTTCGACCTCAGCGCAGCCGCGTGATCCGGGAGACGTCGCGGCAAAAAAAACGCGAATCGCCGGCAGGAATCGAAATTTCGGTGACCGAAACGATTGATTTTCGACTCGAAAACGGCGTCCGATCGCCTCGGCAATCGAGGGCGACGAGGGCCTCTGCGTGCCGATTCCGAAAAGTGGTCATATAAGCGATTCCGATGCCCGGGCGGAAAGTTATGGCCGTTTTACCGAAGACGTGTCGGAATCCGTGCGCATCGGGAGCCGCTGCCGCCCTCAGTGAGCGGAATCCGGGCGCCGGACCGGAAATCTCCGAGTCCGGCCCAGGGCCGACCGGGTCGGAGTGCAGATTCGGAATTGGGGCATCGCGGGCGGTTCCGATCATCGGGCGAGGAAATATCCACGTTTTTTCGAAGTGGTGCAAAAATCGGTGTACTAATACACACGCCCCTGAGGTGGCATTTCGTGCGCCGGGCTCGGAATTTCGCGAGACCGGCGTCTTCTCGACCGGCTCGGAGAGGCGATTCCGAGGAGTGGTCAAATAAGCGATTCTGATACCCGGGCGGAAAGTTATGCCCATCTCGTCCGTAGAAGGGGGTGGGAGCAATCCGTCAGGTGTGGCGAAACCGGCCATTTTCGCGCGCACTCGTTTACGACGCGGGGAGGAGCCGTCGGGCCGCGTCGACGGCGACCGCCGACCGCCGAGAAGGGCCGATTCTGAAAAAAATGCGACCTTCGACCTCAGCGGAGCCGCGTGATCCGGGAGACGTCGCGGCGAAAAAACGCGAATCGCCGGCAGGAATCGCAATTTCGGTGACGAAACGATTGATTTTCGACTCGAAAACGGCGTCCGATCGCCTCGGCGATCGAGGCCGACGAGCGCCTCTGCGTGCCGATTCCGAAAAGTGGTCATATAAGCGATTCCGATGCCCGGGCGGAAAGTTATGGCCGTTTTACCGAAGGCGTGTCGGAATCCGTGCGCATCGGGAGCCGCTGCCGCCCTCAGTGAGCGGAATCCGGGCGCCGGACCGGAAATCTCCGAGTCCGGCCCAGGGCCGACCGGGTCGGAGTGCAGATTCGGAATTGGGGCATCGCGGGCGGTTCCGATCATCGGGCGAGGAAATATCCACGTTTTTTCGAAGTGGTGCAAAAATCGGTGTACTATAATACACACGCCCCGAGGTGGCATTTCGGGCGCCGGGCTCGGAATTTCGCGAGACCGGCGTCTTCTCGACCGGCTCGGAGAGGCGATTCGAAGAGTGGTCACGTAAGCGATTCTGATACCCGGGCGGAAAGTTATGCCCATTTCGTCCGCAGAAGGGGGTGGGAGCAATCCGTCAGGGGTGGCGAAATCGGCCATTTTCGCCCGCACTCGTTTACGACGCGGGGAGGAGCCGTCGGGCCGCGTCGACGGCGACCG
The DNA here is from genome assembly GCA_014218235.1 of Colocasia esculenta. Classification (NCBI taxonomy): domain Eukaryota; kingdom Viridiplantae; phylum Streptophyta; class Magnoliopsida; order Alismatales; family Araceae; genus Colocasia; species Colocasia esculenta. The sequence goes on from JACBKR010003371.1 coordinate 16,460, forward strand.
TCGACCGCCGAGAAGGGCCGATTCTGAAAAAAATGCGACCTTCGACCTCAGCGCAGCCGCGTGATCCGGGAGACGTCGCGGCAAAAACACGCGAATCGCCGGCAGGAATCGAAATTTCGGTGGCCGAAACGATTGATTTTCGACTCGAAAACGGCGTCCGATCGCCTCGGCAATCGAGGCCGACGAGCGCCTCTGAGTGCCGATTCCGAAAAGTGGTCATATAAGCGATTCCGATGCCCGGGCGGAAAGTTATGGCCGTTTTACCGAAGGCGTGTCGGAATCCGTGCGCATCGGGAGCCGCTGCCGCCCTCAGTGAGCGGAATCCGGGCGCCGGACCGGAAATCTCCGAGTCCGGCGCAGGGCCGACCGGCTCGGAGTGCAGATTCGGAATTGGGGCATCGCGGGCGGTTCCGATCATCGGGCGAGGAATATCCACGTTTTTTCGAAGTGGTGCAAAAATCGGTGTACTAATACACACGCCCCGAGGTGGCATTTCGGGCGCCGGGCTCGGAATTTCGCGAGACCGGCGTCTTCTCGACCGGCTCGGAGAGGCGATTCCGAAGAGTGGTCACGTAAGCGATTCTGATATCCGGGCGGAAAGTTATGCCCATTTCGTCCGCAGAAGGGGGTGGGAGCAATCCGTCAGGGGTGGCGAAATCGGCCATTTTCGCCCGCACTCGTTTACGACGCGGGGAGGAGCCGTCGGGCCGCGTCGACGGCGACCGTCGACCGCCGAGAAGGGCCGATTCTGAAAAAAATGCGACCTTCGACCTCAGCGGAGCCGCGTGATCCGGGAGACGTCGCGGCAAAAAAACGCGAATCGCCGGCAGGAATCGAAATTTCGGTGACCGAAACGATTGATTTTCGACTCGAAAACGGCGTCCGATCGCCTCGGCAATCGAGGGCGACGAGCGCCTCTGAGTGCCGATTCCGAAAAGTGGTCATATAAGCGATTCCGATGCCCGGGCGGAAAGTTATGGCCGTTTTACCGAAGGCGTGTCGGAATCCGTGCGCATCGGGAGCCGCTGCCGCCCTCAGTGAGCGGAATCCGGGCGCCGGACCGGAAATCTCCGAGTCCGGCGCAGGGCCGACCGGGTCGGAGTGCAGATTCGGAATTGGGGCATCGCGGGCGGTTCCGATCATCGGGCGAGGAAATATCCACGTTTTTTCGAAGTGGTGCAAAAATCGGTGTACTAATACACACGCCCCGAGGTGGCATTTCGGGCGCCGGGCTCGGAATTTCGCGAGACGGCGTCTTCTCGACCGGCTCGGAGAGGCGATTCCGAAGAGTGGTCACGTAAGCGATTCTGATACCCGGGCGGAAAGTTATGCCCATTTCGTCCGCAGAAGGGGGTGGGAGCAATCCGTCAGGGGTGGCGAAATCGGCCATTTTCGCCCGCACTCGTTTACGACGCGGGGAGGAGCCGTCGGGCCGCGTCGACGGCGACCGTCGACCGCCGAGAAGGGCCGATTCTGAAAAAAATGCGACCTTCGACCTCAGCGCAGCCGCGTGATCCGGGAGACGTCGCGGCAAAAACACGCGAATCGCCGGCAGGAATCGAAATTTCGGTGGCCGAAACGATTGATTTTCGACTCGAAAACGGCGTCCGATCGCCTCGGCAATCGAGGCCGACGAGCGCCTCTGAGTGCCGATTCCGAAAAGTGGTCATATAAGCGATCGATGCCCGGGCGGAAAGTTATGGCCGTTTTACCGAAGGCGTGTCGGAATCCGTGCGCATCGGGAGCCGCTGCCGCCCTCAGTGAGCGGAATCCGGGCGCCGGACCGGAAATCTCCGAGTCCGGCGCAGGGCCGACCGGTCGGAGTGCAGATTCGGAATTGGGGCATCGCGGGCGGTTCCGATCATCGGGCGAGGAAATATCCACGTTTTTTCGAAGTGGTGCAAAAATCGGTGTACTAATACACACGCCCCGAGGTGGCATTTCGGGCGCGGGCTCGGAATTTCGCGAGACCGGCGTCTTCTCGACCGGCTCGGAGAGGCGATTCCGAAGAGTGGTCACGTAAGCGATTCTGATATCCGGGCGGAAAGTTATGCCCATTTCGTCCGCAGAAGGGGGTGGGAGCAATCCGTCAGGGGTGGCGAAATCGGCCATTTTCGCCCGCACTCGTTTACGACGCGGGGAGGAGCCGTCGGGCCGCGTCGACGGCGACCGTCGACCGCCGAGAAGGGCCGATTCTGAAAAAAATGCGACCTTCGACCTCAGCGCAGCCGCGTGATCCGGGAGACGTCGCGGCAAAAACACGCGAATCGCCGGCAGGAATCGAAATTTCGGTGGCCGAAACGATTGATTTTCGACTCGAAAACGGCGTCCGATCGCCTCGGCAATCGAGGCCGACGAGCGCCTCTGAGTGCCGATTCCGAAAAGTGGTCATATAAGCGATTCCGATGCCCGGGCGGAAAGTTATGGCCGTTTTACCGAAGGCGTGTCGGAATCCGTGCGCATCGGGAGCCGCTGCCGCCCTCAGTGAGCGGAATCCGGGCGCCGGACCGGAAGGAAATCTCCGAGTCCGGCGCAGGGCCGACCGGTCGGAGTGCAGATTCGGAATTGGGGCATCGCGGGCGGCTCCGATCATCGGGCGAGGAAATATCCACGTTTTTTCGAAGCGGTGCAAAAATCGCTGTACTAATACACACGCCCCGAGGTGGCATTTCGGGCGCCGGGCTCGGAATTTCGCGAGACCGGCGTCTTCTCGACCGGCTCAGAGAGGCGATTCCGAAGAGTGGTCACGTAAGCGATTCTGATACCCGGGCGGAAAGTTATGCCCATCTCATCTCGTCCGCAGAAGGGGGTGGGAGCAATCCGTCAGGGGTGGCGAAACCGGCCATTTTCGCGCGCACTCGTTGACGACGCGGGGAGGAGCCGTCGGGCCGCGTCGACGGCGACCGCCGACCGCCGAGAAGGGCCGATTCTGAAAAAAATGCGACCTTCGACCTCAGCGCAGCCGCGTGATCCGGGAGACGTCGCGGCGAAAAAACGCGAATCGCCGGCAGGAATCGCAATTTCGGTGGCCGAAACGATTGATTTTCGACTCGAAAACGGCGTCCGATCGCCTCGGCAATCGAGGCCGACGAGCGCCTCTGCGTGCCGATTCCGAAAAGTGGTCATATAAGCGATTCCGATGCCCGGGCGGAAAGTTATGGCCGTTTTACCGAAGGCGTGTCGGAATCCGTGCCATCGGGAGCCGCTGCCGCCTCAGTGAGCGGAATCCGGGCGCCGGACCGGAAATCTCCGAGTCCGGCGCAGGGCCGACCGGGTCGGAGTGCAGATTCGGAATTGGGGCATCGCGGGCGGTTCCGATCATCGGGCGAGGAAATATCCACGTTTTTTCGAAGTGGTGCAAAAATCGGTGTACTAATACACACGCCCCGAGGTGGCATTTCGGGCGCCGGGCTCGGAATTTCGCGAGACCGGCGTCTTCTCGACCGGCTCGGAGAGGCGATTCCGAAGAGTGGTCACGTAAGCGATTCTGATACCCGGGCGGAAAGTTATGCCCATTTCGTCCGTGGAAGGGGGTGGGAGCAATCCGTCAGGGGTGGCGAAATCGGCCATTTTCGCGCGCACTCGTTTACGACGCGGGGAGGAGCCGTCGGGCCGCGTCGACGGCGACCGTCGACCGCCGAGAAGGGCCGATTCTGAAAAAAATGCGACCTTCGACCTCAGCGCAGCCGCGTGATCCGGGAGACGTCGCGGCGAAAAAACGCGAATCGCCGGCAGGAATCGAAATTTCGGTGACCGAAACGATTGATTTTCGACTCGAAAACGGCGTCCGATCGCCTCGGCAATCGAGGGCGACGAGCGCCTCTGCGTGCCGATTCCGAAAAGTGGTCATATAAGCGATTCCGATGCCCGGGCGGAAAGTTATGGCCGTTTTACCGAAGGCGTGTCGGAATCCGTGCGCATCGGGAGCCGCTGCCGCCCTCAGTGAGCGGAATCCGGGCGCCGGACCGGAAATCTCCGAGTCCGGCCCCGGGGCCGACCGGGTCGGAGTGCGGATTCGGAATTGGGGCATCGCGGGCGGCTCCGATCGTCGGGCGAGGAAATATCCACGTATTTTCGAAGTGGTGCAAAAATCGGTGTACTAATACACACGCCCCGAGGTGGCATTTCGGGCGCCGGGCTCGGAATTTCGCGAGACCGGCGTCTTCTCGACCGGCTCGGAGAGGCGATTCCGAAGAGTGGTCACGTAAGCGATTCTGATACCCGGGCGGAAAGTTATGCCCATTTCGTCCGCAGAAGGGGGTGGGAGCAATCCGTCAGGGGTGGCGAAATCGGCCATTTTCGCCCGCACTCGTTTACGACGCGGGGAGGAGCCGTCGGGCCGCGTCGACGGCGACCGTCGACCGCCGAGAAGGGCCGATTCTGAAAAAAATGCGACCTTCGACCTCAGCGCAGTCGCGTGATCCGGGAGACGTCGCGGCAAAAACACGCGAATCGCCGGCAGGAATCGAAATTTCGGTGGCCGAAACGATTGATTTTCGACTCGAAAACGGCGTCCGATCGCCTCGGCAATCGAGGCCGACGAGCGCCTCTGCGTGCCGATTCCGAAAAGTGGTCATATAAGCGATTCCGATGCCCGGGCGGAAAGTTATGGCCGTTTTACCGAAGGCGTGTCGGAATCCGTGCGCATCGGGAGCCGCTGCCGCCCTCAGTGAGCGGAATCCGGGCGCCGGACCGGAAAAATCCGAGTCCGGCGCAGGGCCGACCGGCTCGGAGTGCAGATTCGGAATTGGGGCATCGCGGGCGGTTCCGATCATCGGGCGAGGAAATATCCACGTTTTTTCGAAGTGGTGCAAAAATCGGTGTACTAATACACACGCCCCGAGGTGGCATTTCGGGCGCCGGGCTCGGAATTTCGCGAGACCGGCGTCTTCTCGACCGGCTCGGAGAGGCGATTCCGAAGAGTGGTCACGTAAGCGATTCTGATACCGGGCGGAAAGTTATGCCCATTTCGTCCGTGGAAGGGGGTGGGAGCAATCCGTCAGGGGTGGCGAAATCGGCCATTTTCGCCCGCACTCGTTTACGACGCGGGGAGGAGCCGTCGGGCCGCGTCGACGGCGACCGTCGACCGCCGAGAAGGGCCGATTCTGAAAAAAATGCGACCTTCGACCTCAGAGGAGCCGCGTGATCCGGGAGACGTCGCGGCAAAAAAACGCGAATCGCCGGCAGGAATCGAAATTTCGGTGACGGAAACGATTGATTTTCGACTCGAAAACGGCGTCCGATCGCCTCGGCAATCGAGGCCGACGAGCGCCTCTGAGTGCCGATTCCGAAAAGTGGTCATATAAGCGATTCCGATGCCCGGGCGGAAAGTTATGGCCGTTTTACCGAAGGCGTGTCGGAATCCGTGCGCATCGGGAGCCGCTGCCGCCCTCAGTGAGCGGAATCCGGGCGCCGGACCGGAAATCTCCGAGTCCGGCGCAGGGCCGACCGGGTCGGAGTGAGGATTCGGAATTGGGGCATCGCGGGCGGTTCCGATCATCGGGCGAGGAAATATCCACGTTTTTTCGAAGTGGTGCAAAAATCGCTGTACTAATACACACGCCCGAGGTGGCATTTCGGGCGCCGGGCTCGGAATTTCGCGAGACCGGCGTCTTCTCGACCGGCTCGGAGAGGCGATTCCGAAGAGTGGTCACGTAAGCGATTCTGATACCCGGGCGGAAAGTTATGCCCATTTCGTCCGCAGAAGGGGGTGGGAGCAATCCGTCAGGGGTGGCGAAATCGGCCATTTTCGCGCGCACTCGTCGACGACGCGGGGAGGAGCCGTCGGGCCGCGTCGACGGCGACCGTCGACCGCCGAGAAGGGCCGATTCTGGAAAAAAAAATGCGACCTTCGACCTCAGCGCAGCCGCGTGATCCGGGAGACGTCGCGGCAAAAAAAACGCGAATCGCCGGCAGGAATCGAAATTTCGGTGGCCGAAACGATTGATTTTCGACTCGAAAACGGCGTCCGATCGCCTCGGCAATCGAGGCCGACGAGCGCCTCTGGGTGCCGATTCCGAAAAGTGGTCATATAAGCGATTCCGATGCCCGGGCGGAAAGTTATGGCCGTTTTACCGAAGGCGTGTCGGAATCCGTGCGCATCGGGAGCCGCTGCCGCCCTCAGTGAGCGGAATCCGGGCGCCGGACCGGAAATCTCCGAGTCCGGCGCAGGGCCGACCGGGTCGGAGTGCAGATTCGTAATTGGGGCATCGCGGGCGGTTCCGATCATCGGGCGAGGAAATATCCACGTTTTTTCGAAGTGGTGCAAAAATCGGTGTACTAATACACACGCCCCGAGGTGGCATTTCGGGCGCCGGGCTCGGAATTTCGCGAGACCGGCGTCTTCTCGACCGGCTCGGAGAGGCGACTCCGAAGAGTGGTCACGTAAGCGATTCTGATACCCGGGCGGAAAGTTATGCCCATTTCGTCCGCAGAAGGGGGTGGGAGCAATCCGTCAGGGGTGGCGAAATCGGCCATTTTCGCCCGGACTCGTTTACGACGCGGGGAGGAGCCGTCGGGCCGCGTCGACGGCGACCGTCGACCGCCGAGAAGGGCCGATTCTGAAAAAAATGCGACCTTCGACCTCAGCGCAGCCGCGTGATCCGGGAGACGTCGCGGCAAAAACACGCGAATCGCCGGCAGGAATCGAAATTTCGGTGGCCGAAACGATTGATTTTCGACTCGAAAACGGCGTCCGATCGCCTCGGCAATCGAGCGCGACGAGCGCTCTGAGAGTGCCGATTCCGAAAAGTGGTCATATAAGCGATTCCGATGCCCGGGCGGAAAGTTATGGCCGTTTTACCGAAGGCGTGTCGGAATCCGTGCCCATCGGGAGCCGCTGCCGCCCTCAGTGAGCGGAATCCGGGCGCCGGACCGGAAATCTCCGAGTCCGGCGCAGGGCCGACCGGCTCGGAGTGCAGATTCGGAATTGGGGCATCGCGGGCGGTTCCGATCATCGGGCGAGGAAATATCCACGTTTTTTCGAAGTGGTGCAAAAATCGGTGTACTAATACACACGCCCCCGGTGGTGGCATTTCGGGCGCCGGGCTCGGAATTTCGCGAGACCGGCGTCTTCTCGACCGGCTCGGAGAGGCGATTCCGAAGAGTGGTCACGTAAGCGATTCTGATATCCGGGCGGAAAGTTATGCCCATTTCGTCCGGAAGGGGGTGGGAGCAATCCGTCAGGGGTGGCGAAATCGGCCATTTTCGCCCGCACTCGTTTACGACGCGGGGAGGAGCCGTCGGGCCGCGTCGACGGCGACCGTCGACCGCCGAGAAGGGCCGATTCTGAAAAAATGCGACCTTCGACCTCAGAGGAGCCGCGTGATCCGGGAGACGTCGCGGCAAAAAAACGCGAATCGCCGGCAGGAATCGAAATTTCGGTGACGGAAACGATTGATTTTCGACTCGAAAACGGCGTCCGATCGCCTCGGCAATCGAGGCGACGAGCGCCTCTGAGTGCCGATTCCGAAAAGTGGTCATATAAGCGATTCCGATGCCGGGGCGGAAAGTTATGGCCGTTTTAACGAAGGCGTGTCGGAATCCGTGCGCATCGGGAGCCGCTGCCGCCCTCAGTGAGCGGAATCCGGGCGCCGGACCGGAAATCTCCGAGTCCGGCGCAGGGCCGACCGGTCGGTCGGAGTGAGATTCGGAATTGGGGCATCGCGGGCGGTTCCGATCATCGGGCGAGGAAATATCCACGTTTTTTCGAAGTGGTGCAAAAATCGGTGTACTAATACACACGCCCCGAGGTGGCATTTGGGCGCCGGGCTCGGAATTTCGCGAGACCGGCGTCTTCTCGACCGGCTCGGAGAGGCGATTCCGAAGAGTGGTCACGTAAGCGATTCTGATACCGGGCGGAAAGTTATGCCCATTTCGTCCGTAGAAGGGGGTGGGAGCAATCCGTCAGGGGTGGCGAAATCGGCCATTTTCGCCGCACTCGTTTACGACGCGGGGAGGAGCCGTCGGGCCGCGTCGACGGCGACCGTCGACCGCCGAGAAGGGCCGATTCTGAAAAAAATGCGACCTTCGACCTCAGCGCAGCCGCGTGATCCGGGAGACGTCGCGGCAAAAACACGCGAATCGCCGGCAGGAATCGAAATTTCGGTGGCCGAAACGATTGATTTTCGACTCGAAAACGGCGTCCGATCGCCTCGGCAATTGAGCCCGACGAGCGCCTCTGAGTGCCGATTCCGAAAAGTGGTCATATAAGCGATTCCGATGCCCGGGCGGAAAGTTATGGCCGTTTTACCGAAGGCGTGTCGGAATCCGTGCCCATCGGGAGCCGCTGCCGCCCTCAGTGAGCGGAATCCGGGCGCCGGACCGGAAATCTCCGAGTCCGGCGCAGGGCCGACCGGCTCGGAGTGCAGATTCGGAATTGGGGCATCGCGGGCGGTTCCGATCATCGGGCGAGGAAATATCCACGTTTTTTCGAAGTGGTGCAAAAATCGGTGTACTAATACACACGCCCCGAGGTGGCATTTCGGGCGCCGGGCTCGGAATTTCGCGCGAGACCGGCGTCTTCTCGACCGGCTCGGAGAGGCGATTCCGAAGAGTGGTCACGTAAGCGATTCTGATATCGGGCGGAAAGTTATGCCCATTTCGTCCGCAGAAGGGGTGGGAGCAATCCGTCAGGGGTGGCGAAATCGGCCATTTTCGCCCGCACTCGTTTACGACGCGGGGAGGAGCCGTCGGGCCGCGTCGACGGCGACCGTCGACCGCCGAGAAGGGCCGATTCTGAAAAAAATGCGACCTTCGACCTCAGCGCAGCCGCGTGATCCGGGAGACGTCGCGGCAAAAAACGCGAATCGCCGGCAGGAATCGAAATTTCGGTGACGGAAACGATTGATTTTCGACTCGAAAACGGCGTCCGATCGCCTCGGCAATCGAGGCCGACGAGCGCCTCTGAGTGCCGATTCCGAAAAGTGGTCATATAAGCGATTCCGATGCCCGGGCGGAAAGTTATGGCCGTTTTACCGAAGGCGTGTCGGAATCCGTGCGCATCGGGAGCCGCTGCCGCCCTCAGTGAGCGGAATCCGGGCGCCGGACCGGAAATCTCCGAGTCCGGCGCAGGGCCGACGGGTCGGAGTGAGATTCGGAATTGGGGCATCGCGGGCGGTTCCGATCATCGGGCGAGGAAATATCCACTTTTTCGAAGTGGTGCAAAAATCGGTGTACTAATACACACGCCCCGAGGTGGCATTTCGGGGGCGCGGGCTCGGAATTTCGCGCGAGACCGGCGTCTTCTCGACCGGCTCGGAGAGGCGATTCAGAAGAGTGGTCACGTAAGCGATTCTGATATCCGGGCGGAAAGTTATGCCCATTTCGTCCGCAGAAGGGGGTGGGAGCAATCCGTCAGGGGTGGCGAAATCGGTCATTTTCGCCCGCACTCGTTTACGACGCGGGGAGGAGCCGTCGGGCCGCGTCGACGGCGACCGTCGACCGCCGAGAAGGGCCGATTCTGAAAAAAATGCGACCTTCGACCTCAGCGCAGCCGCGTGATCCGGGAGACGTCGCGGCAAAAACAAGCGAATCGCCGGCAGGAATCGAAATTTCGGTGGCCGAAACGATTGATTTTCGACTCGAAAACGGCGTCCGATCGCCTCGGCAATCGAGGGCGACGAGCGCCTCTGAGTGCCGATTCCGAAAAGTGGTCATATAAGCGATTCCGATGCCCGGGCGGAAAGTTATGGCCGTTTTACCGAAGGCGTGTCGGAATCCGTGCGCATCGGGAGCCGCTGCCGCCCTCAGTGAGCGGAATCCGGGCGCCGGACCGGAAATCTCCGAGTCCGGCGCAGGGCCGCGCGCGCGGAGTGAGATTCGGAATTGGGGCATCGCGGGCGGTTCCGATCATCACGGGCGAGGAAATATCCACGTTTTTTCGAAGTGGTGCAAAAATCGGTGTACTAATACACACGCCCCGAGGTGGCATTTCGGGCGCGGGCTCGGAATTTCGCGAGACCGGCGTCTTCTCGACCGGCTCGGAGAGGCGATTCCGAAGAGTGGTCACGTAAGCGATTCTGATATCGGGCGGAAAGTTATGCCCATTTCGTCCGTGGAAGGGGGGGGAGCAATCCGTCAGGGGTGGCGAAATCGGCCATTTTCGCCCGCACTCGTTTACGACGCGGGGAGGAGCCGTCGGGCCGCGTCGACGGCGACCGTCGACCGCCGAGAAGGGCCGATTCTGAAAAAAATGCGACCTTCGACCTCAGAGGAGCCGCGTGATCCGGGAGACGTCGCGGCAAAAAAACGCGAATCGCCGGCAGGAATCGAAATTTCGGTGGCCGAAACGATTGATTTTCGACTCGAAAACGGCGTCCGATCGCCTCGGCAATCGAGGCCGACGAGCGCCTCTGAGTGCCGATTCCGAAAAGTGGTCATATAAGCGATTCCGATGCCCGGGCGGAAAGTTATGGCCGTTTTACCGAAGGCGTGTCGGAATCCGTGCCCATCGGGAGCCGCTGCCGCCCTCAGTGAGCGGAATCCGGGCGCCGGACCGGAAATCTCCGAGTCCGGCGCAGGGCCGACCGGCTCGGAGTGCAGATTCGGAATTGGGGCATCGCGGGCGGTTCCGATCATCGGGCGATGAAATATCCACGTTTTTTCGAAGTGGTGCAAAAATCGGTGTACTAATACACACGCCCCGAGGTGGCATTTCGGGCGCCGGGCTCGGAATTTCGCGAGACCGGCGTCTTCTCGACCGGCTCGGAGAGGCGATTCAGAAGAGTGGTCACGTAAGCGATTCTGATATGGGCGGAAAGTTATGCCCATTTCGTCCGTGGAAGGGGGTGGGAGCAATCCGTCAGGGGTGGCGAAATCGGCCATTTTCGCCCGCACTCGTTACGACGCGGGGAGGAGCCGTCGGGCCGCGTCGACGGCGACCGCGACCGCCGAGAAGGGCCGATTCTGAAAAAAATGCGACCTTCGACCTCAGAGGAGCCGCGTGATCCGGGAGCGTCGCGGCAAAAAAACGCGAATCGCCGGCAGGAATCGAAATTTCGGTGACGGAAACGATTGATTTTCGACTCGAAAACGGCGTCCGATCGCCTCGGCAATCGAGCCGACGAGCGCCTCTGAGTGCCGATTCCGAAAAGTGGTCATATAAGCGATTCCGATGCCCGGGCGGAAAGTTATGGCCTTTTACCGAAGGCGTGTCGGAATCCGTGCGCATCGGGAGCCGCTGCCGCCCTCAGTGAGCGGAATCCGGGCGCCGGACCGGAAATCTCGAGTCCGGCGCAGGGCCGACCGGGTCGGAGTGAGGATTCGAATGGGGCATCGCGGGCGGTTCCGATCATCGGGCGAGGAAATATCCACGTTTTTTCGAAGTGGTTGCAAAATCGTGTACTAATACACACGCCCCGAGGTGGCATTTCGGGCGCCGGGCTCGGAATTTCGCGAGACCGGCGTCTTCTCGACCGGCTCGGAGAGGCGATTCCGAAGAGTGGTCACGTAAGCGATTCTGATACCCGGGCGGAAAGTTATGCCCATTGCGTCGTCGGAAGGGGGGGAGCATCCGTCAGGGGTGGCGAAATCGGCCATTTTCGCCCGCACTCGTTTACGACGCGGGGAGGAGCCGTCGAGGCCGCGTCGACGGCGACCGTCGACCGCCGAGAAGGGCCGATTCTGAAAAAAAATGCGACCTTCGAACCTCAGCGCAGCCGCGTGATCCGGGAGACGTCGCGGCAAAAACACGCGAATCGCCGGCAGGAATCGAAATTTCGGTGGCCGGCGAAACGATTGATTTTCGACTCGAAAACGGCGTCCGATCGCCTCGGCAATCGAGCTCGACGAGCGCCCTGAGTGCCGATTCCGAAAAGTGGTCATATAAGCGATTCCGATGCCCGGGCGAAAAGTTATGGCCGTTTTACCGAAGGCGTGTCGGAATCCGTGCCCATCGGGAGCCGCGGTGCCGCCTCAGTGAGCGGAATCGGGCGCCGGACCGGAAATCTCCGAGTCCGGCGCAGGGCCGACCGGCCCGGAGTGCAGAACGGAATTGGGGCATCGCGGGCGGTTCCGATCATCGGGCGATGAAATATCCACGTTTTTTCGAAGTGGTGCAAAAATCGGTGTAATAATACACACGCCCCGAGGTGGCATTTCGGGCGCCGGGCTCGGAATTTCGCGAGACCGGCGTCTTCTCGACCGGCTCGGAGAGGCGATTCAGGAGTGGTCACGTAAGCGATTCTGATAATCGGGCGGAAAGTTATGCCCATTTCGTCCGTGGAAGGGGGTGGGAGCAATCCGTCAGGGGTGGCGAAATCGGCCATTTCGCCCGCACTCGTTTACGACGCGGGGAGGAGCCGTCGGGCCGCGTCGACGGCGACCGTCGACCGCGAGAAGGGCGATTCTGAAAAAAATGCGACCTTCGACCTCAGAGGAGCCGCGTGATCGGGAGACGTCGCGGCAAAAAAACGCGAATCGCCGGCAGGAATCGAAATTCGGTGACGGAAACGATTGATTTTCGACTCGAAAACGGCGTCGATCGCCTCGGCAATCGAGCCCGACGCGCCTTGAGTGCGATTCCGAAAAGTGGTCATATAAGCGATTCCGATGCCCGGGCGGAAAGTTATGGCCGTTTTACCGAAGGCGTGTCGGAATCCGTGCGCATCGGGAGCCGCTGCCGCCCTCAGTGAGCGGAATCCGGGCGCCGGACCGGAAATCTCCGAGTCCGGCGCAGGGCCGACCGGGTCGGAGTGAGGATTCGGAATTGGGGCATCGCGGGCGGGTTCGATCATCGGGCGAGGAAATATCCACGTTTTTTCGAAGTGGTGCAAAAATCGGTGTACTAATACACACGCCCGAGGTGGCATTTCGGGCGCCGGGCTCGGAATTTCGAGAGACGGCGTCTTCTCGACCGGCTCGGAGAGGCGATTCCGAAGAGTGGTCTGTAAGCGATTCTGATACCCGGGCGGAAAGTTATGCCCATTTCGTCCGCAGAAGGGGTGGGAGCAATCCGTCAGGGGTGGCGAAATCGGTCATTTTCGCCCGCACTCGTTTACGACGCGGGGAGGAGCCGTCGGGCGCGTCGACGGCGACCGTCGACCGCCGAGAAGGGCCGATTCTGAAAAAAATGCGACCTTCGACCTCCGCGCAGCCGCGTGATCCGGGAGAGTCGCGGCAAAAACACGCGAATCGCCGGCAGGAATCGAAATTTCGGTGGCCGAAACGATGATTTTCGACTCGAAAACGGCGTCCGATCGCCTCGGCAATCGAGGCGACGAGCGCCTCTGAGTGCCGATTCCGAAAAGTGGTCATATAAGCGATTCCGATGCACCGGGCGGAAAGTTATGGCCGTTTTACCGAAGGCGTGTCGGAATCCGTGCCATCGGGAGCCGCTGCCGCCCTCAGTGAGCGGAATCCGGGCGCCGGACCGGAAATCTCCGAGTCCGGCGCAGGGCGACCGGGTCGGAGTGCAGATCGGAATTGGGGCATCGCGGGCGGTTCCGATCATCGGGCGAGGAAATATCCACGTTTTTCGAAGTGGTGCAAAATCGGTGTACTAATACACACGCCCCGAGGTGGCATTTCGGGCGCCGGGCTCGGAATTTCGCGGAGACCGGCGTTTCTCGACCGGCTCGGAGAGGCGATTCGAAGAGTGGTCACGTAAGCGATTCTGATACCGGGCGGAAAGTTATGCCCATTTCGTCCGCAGAAGGGGGTGGGAGCAATCCGTCAGGGGTGGCGAAATCGGCCATTTTCGCCGCACCGTTTACGACGCGGGGAGGAGCCGTCGGGCCGCGTCGACGGCGACCGTCGACCGCCGAGAAGGGCCGATTCTGAAAAAAATGCGACCTTCGACCCAGCGCAGCCGCGTGATCCGGGAGACGTCGCGGCAAAAAACACGCGAATCGCCGGCAGGAATCGAAATTCGGTGACGAAACGATTGATTTCGCTCGAAAACGGCGTACGAGCGGCCGATCGCCTCGGCAATCGAGGCCGACGAGCGCCTCTGAGTGCCGATTCCGAAAAGTGGTCATATAAGCGATTCCGATGCCCGGGCGGAAAGTTATGGCCGTTTTACCGAAGGCGTGTCGGAATCCGTGCCATCGGGAGCCGCTGCCGCCCTCAGTGAGCGGAATCCGGGCGCCGGACCGGAAATCTCCGAGTCCGCGGCAGGGCCGACCGGTCGGAGTGCAGGATTCGGAATTGGGGCATCGCGGGCGGTTCCGATCATCGGGCGAGGAAATATCCACGTTTTTTCGAAGTGGTGCAAAAATCGCGTGTACTAATACACACGCCCGAGGTGGCATTTCGGGCGCGGGCTCGGAATTTCGCGAGACCGGCGTTCTCGACCGGCTCGGAGAGGCGATTCAGAAGAGTGGTCACGTAAGCGATTCTGATATCGGGCGGAAAGTTATGCCCATTTCGTCCGTGGAAGGGGGTGGGAGCAATCCGTCGGGGTGGCGAAATCGGCCATTTTCGCCCGCACTGTTTACGACGCGGGGAGGAGCGTCGGGCCGCGTCGACGGCGACCGTCGACCGCCGACAAGGGCCGATTCTGAAAAAAATGCGACCTTCGACCTCAGAGGAGCCGCGTGATCGGGAGACGTCGCGGCAAAAAAAAACGCGAATCGCCGGCAGGAATCGAAATTTCGGGACGAAACGTTGATTTTCGACTCGAAAACGGCGTCCGATCGCCTCGGCAATCGAGGCCGACGAGCGCCTCTGAGTGCGATTCCGAAAAGTGGTTCATATAAGCGATTCCGATGCCCGGGCGGAAAGTTATGGCCGTTTTACGAAGGCGTGTCGGAATCCGTGCGCATCGGGAGCCGCTGCCGCCCTCAGTGAGCGGAATCCGGGCGCCGGACCGGAAATCTCCGAGTCCGGCGCAGGGCCGACGGGTCGGAGTGCAGGATTCGGAATTGGGGCATCGCGGGCGGTTCCGATCATCGGGCGAGGAAATATCCACGTTTTTTCGAAGTGGTGCAAAAATCGGTGTACTAATACACACGCCCCGAGAGGTGCATTTCGGGCGCCGGGCTCGGAATTTCCTGAGACCGGCGTCTTCTCGACCGGCTCGGAGAGGCGATTCCGAAGAGTGGTCACGTAAGCGATTCTGATACCCGGGCGGAAAGTTATGCCCATTTCGTCCGCAGAAGGGGGGGGAGCAATCCGTCAGGGGTGGCGAAAT
Organism: Colocasia esculenta; assembly: GCA_014218235.1. Lineage (NCBI taxonomy): Eukaryota > Viridiplantae > Streptophyta > Magnoliopsida > Alismatales > Araceae > Colocasia > Colocasia esculenta. The sequence goes on from JACBKR010003371.1 coordinate 31,590, forward strand.
CGGCCATTTTCGCCCGCACTCGTTCGAGACGGGGGGGGGAGGAGGCGTCGCGCGCGTCGACGGCGACCGTTCGACCGCCGAGAAGGGCCGATTCTGAAAAAAATGCGACCTTCGACCTCAGCGCAGCCGCGTGATCCGGGAGACGTCGCGGCAAAAACACGCGAATCGCCGGCAGGAATCGAAATTTCGGTGGCCGAACGATTGATTTTCGACTCGGAAAACGGCGTCGATCGCCTCGGCATCGAGGCCGACGAGCGCCTCTGAGTGCCGATTCCGAAAAGTGGTCATATAAGCGATTCCGATGCCCGGGCGGAAAGTTATGGCCGTTTTACCGAAGGCGTGTCGGAATCCGTGCCATCGGGAGCCGCTGCCGCCCTCAGTGAGCGGAATCCGGGCGCCGGACCGGAAATCTCCGAGTCCGGCGCAGGGCCGACCGGGTCGGAGTGAGGATTCGGAATTGGGGCATCGCGGGCGGTTCCGATCATCGGGCGAGGAAATATCCACGTTTTTTTCGAAGTGGTGCAAAAATCGGTGTACTAATACACACGCCCCGAGGTGGCATTTCGGGCGCCGGGCTCGGAATTTCGCGAGACCGGCGTCTTCTCGACCGGCTCGGAGAGGCGATTCCGAAGAGTGGTCACGTAAGCGATTCTGATACCCGGGCGGAAAGTTATGCCCATTTCGTCCGCAGAAGGGGGTGGGAGCAATCCGTCAGGGGTGGCGAAATCGGCCATTTTCGCCCGCACTCGTTTACGACGCGGGGGAGGCGTCGGGCCGCGTCGACGGCGACCGTCGACCGCCGAGAAGGGCCGATTCTGAAAAAAATGCGACCTTCGACCTCAGCGCAGCCGCGTGATCCGGGAGACGTCGCGGCAAAAACACGCGAATCGCCGGCAGGAATCGAAATTTCGGTGGCCGAAACGATTGATTTTCGACTCGAAAACGGCGTCCGATCGCCTCGGCAATCGGCCCGACGAGCGCCTCTGAGTGCGATTCCGAAAAGTGGTCATATAAGCGATTCGATGCCGGGCGGAAAGTTATGGCCGTTTTACCGAAGGCGTGTCGGAATCCGTGCGCATCGGGAGCCGCTGCGCCCTCAGTGAGCGGAATCCGGGCGCCGGACCGGAAATCTCGAGTCCGGCGCAGGGCCGACCGGCTCGGAGTGCAGATTCGGAATTGGGGCATCGCGGGCGGTTCCGATCATCGGGGCGAGAAATATCCACGTTTTTCGAAGTGGTGCAAAAATCGGTTGTAAATACACACGCCCCGAGGTGGCATTTCGGGCGCCGGGCTCGGAATTTCGCGAGACCGGCGTCTTCTCGACCGGCTCGGAGAGGCGATTCCGAAGAGTGGTCACGTAAGCGATTCTGATACCGGGCGGAAAGTTATGCCCATTTCGTCCGCAGAAGGTGGGGGGAGCAATCCGTCAGGGGTGGCGAAATCGGCCTTTCGCCCGCATCGTTTACGACGCGGGGAGGAGCCGTCGGGCCGCGTCGACGGCGACCGTCGACCGCCGAGAAGGGCGATTCTGAAAAAAATGCGACCTTCGACCTCAGCGCAGCCGCGTGATCGGGAGACGTCGCGGCAAAAACACGCGAATCGCCGGCAGGAATCGAAATTTCGGTGGCCGAAACGATTGATTTTCGACTCGAAAACGGCGTCCGATCGCCTCGGCAATCGAGGCCGACGAGCGCCTCTGAGTGCCGATTCCGAAAAGTGGTCATATAAGCGATTCCGATGCCCGGGCGGAAAGTTATGGCCGTTTTACCGAAGGTGTCGGAATCCGTGCCCATCGGGAGCCGCTGCCGCCTCAGTGAGCGGAATCCGGGCGCCGGACGGAAATCTCCGAGTCGGCGCAGGGCCGACCGGCTCGGAGGTGCAGAATCGGAATTGGGGCATCGCGGGCGGTTCGATCATCGGGCGAGGAAATATCCACGTTTTTTCGAAGTGGTGCAAAAATCGGTGTACTAATACACACGCCCCGAGGTGGCATTTCGGGCGCCGGGCTCGGAATTTCGCGAGACCGGCGTCTTCTCGACCGGCTCGGAGAGGCGATTCGAAGAGTGGTCACGTAAGCGATTCTGATATCCGGGCGGAAAGTTATGCCCATTTCGTCCGTGGAAGGGGGTGGGAGCAATCGTCAGGGGTGGCGAAATCGGCCATTTTCGCCCGCACTCGTTTACGACGCGGGGAGGAGCCGTCGGGCCGCGTCGACGGCGACCGTCGACCGCCGAGAAGGGCCGATTCTGAAAAAAATGCGACCTTCGACCTCAGGGAGCCGCGTGATCCGGGAGACGTCGCGGCAAAAAACACGCGAATCGCCGGCAGGAATCGAAATTTCGGTGACGGAAACGTTTGATTTTCGACTCGAAAACGGCGTCCGATCGCCTCGGCAATCGAGACCGACGAGCGCCTCTGAGTGCCGATTCCGAAAAGTGGTCATATAAGCGATTCGATGCCCGGGCGGAAAGTTATGGCCGTTTTACCGAAGGCGTGTCGGAATCGTGCGCATCGGGAGCCGCTGCCGCCCTCAGTGAGCGGAATCCGGGCGCCGGACGGAAATCTCCGAGTCCGGCGCAGGGCCGACCGGGTCGGAGTGAGGATTCGGATTGGGGCATCGCGGGCGGTTCCGATCATCGGGCGAGGAAATATCCACGTTTTTTCGAAGTGGTGCAAAAATCGGTGTACTATACACGCCCCGAGGTGGCATTTCGGGCGCCGGGCTCGGAATTTCGCGCGGAGACGGCGTTTCTCGACCGGCTCGGAGAGGCGATTGAAGAGTGGTCACGTAAGCGATTCTGATACGGGCGGGCGGAAAGTTATGCCCATTTCGTCCGTGGAAGGGGGTGGGAGCAATCCGTCAGGGGTGGCGAAATCGGTCATTTTCGCCCGCACTCGTTTACGACGCGGGGAGCCCGATGATCGGAACCGCCGCGATGCACCAATTCCGAATCTGCACTCCGAGCCGGTCGGCCTGCGCCGGATCGGAGATTTCGGTTCGGGCGGATTCCGCTCATTGAGGGCGCGGCACGGCAGCGGCTCCGTCAGGGGTGGAGTGTAATTAGTCACCGATTTTGCCCCTTCGGAAAAAAAAGTGGATGTTCCTCGCCCGAGATCGAAACCGCCCGCGATGCCCCAATCGAATGGCCGATTTCGCCACCCCTGACGGATTGCTCCACCCCCTCCACGGACGAAATGGCATAACTTTCCGCCCGGATATCAGAATCGCTTACGTGACCACTCTTCGGAATCGCCTCTCCGAGCGGTCGAGAAGACGCCGGTCTCGCGAAATTCCGAGCCGGCGCCCGAAATGCCACCTCGGGGCGTGTGTATTAGTACACGATTTTTGCACCACTTCGAAAAAACGTGGATATTTCTCGCCCGATGATCGGAAACCGCCCGCGATGCCCAATTCCGATTCTGCACTCCGAGCCGGTCGGCCTGCGCGACCGGAGATTTCCGGTCGGCGCCCGGATTCCGCTCCTGAGGGCGGCAGCGGCTCCCGATGGGCACGGACCGACGGCCTTCGGTAAAACGGCCATAACTTCCGCCCAGCATCGGAATCGCTTATATGACAACTTTTCGGATCGGCACTCGAGGCGCTCGTCGGCTCGATGCGAGGCGATCGGACGCCGTTTTCGAGTCGAAAATCAATCGTTTCGGCCACCGAAATTTCGATTCCTGCCGGCGATTCGCGTGTTTTTGCCGCGACGTCTCCCGGATCACGCGGCTGCGCGGAGGTCGAAGGTCGCATTTTTTTCAGAATCGGCCCTTCTCGGCGGTCGACGGTCGCCGTCGGCTGCGCCGGCCGGGTCGGAGTGAGGATTCGGAATTGGGGCATCGCGGGCGGTTCCGATCATCGGGCGAGGAAATATCCACGTTTTTTTCGAAGTGGTGCAAAAATCGGTGTACTAATACACACGCCCCGAGGTGGCATTTCGGGCGCCGGGCTCGGAATTTCGCGAGACCGGCGTCTTCTCGACCGGCTCGGAGAGGCGATTCCGAAGAGTGGTCACGTAAGCGATTCTGATACCCGGGCGGAAAGTTATGCCCATTTCGTCCGCAGAAGGTGGTGGGAGCAATCCGTCAGGGGTGGCGAAATCGGCCATTTTCGCGCGCACTCGTTTACGACGCGGGGAGGAGCCGTCGGGCCGCGTCGACGGCGACCGCCGACCGCCGAGAAGGGCCGATTCTGAAGAAAAAAAATGCGACCTTCGACCTCCGCGGAGCCGCGTGATCCGGGAGACGTCGCGGCGGAAACACGCGAGTCGCCGGCCGGAATCGCAATTTCGGCGGCCGAAACGATCGATTTTCGACTCGAAAACGGCGTCCGATCGCCTCGGCAATCGAGGCCGACGAGCGCCTCTGCGTGCCGATTCCGAAAAGTGGTCATATAAGCGATTCCGATGCCCGGGCGGAAAGTTATGGCCGTTTTACCGAAGGCGTGTCGGAATCCGTGCGCATCGGGAGCCGCTGCCGCCCTCAGTGAGCGGAATCCGGGCGCCGGACCGGAAATCTCCGAGTCCGGCGCAGGGCCGACCGGGTCGGAGTGCAGATTCGGAATTGGGGCATCGCGGGCGGTTCCGATCATCGGGCGATGAAATATCCACGTTTTTTCGAAGTGGTGCAAAAATCGGTGTACTAATACACACCCCCGAGGTGGCATTTCGGGCGCCGGGCTCGGAATTTCGCGAGACCGGCGTCTTCTCGACCGGCTCGGAGAGGCGATTCAGAAGAGTGGTCACGTAAGCGATTCTGATATCCGGGCGGAAAGTTTGCCCATTTCGTCCGTGGAAGGGGTGGGAGCAATCCGTCAGGGGTGGCGAAATCGGCCATTTTCGCCGCACATCGTTTACACGACCGGGGAGGAGCCGTCGGGCCGGCCGCGTCGACGGCGACCGTCGACCGCCGAGAAGGCCGATTCTGAAAAAAATGCGACCTTCGACCTCAGAGGAGCCGCGTGATCCGGACGTCTCGGCAAACAAAAACGCGAATCGCCGGCAGGAATCGAAATTTCGGTGACGGAAACGATTGATTTTCGACTCGAAACCGGCGTCCGATCGCCTCGGCAATCGAGGCCGACTAGCGCCTCTGAGTGCCGATTCCGAAAATGGTCATATAAGCGATTCCGATGCCCGGGCGGAAAGTTATGGCCGTTTTACCGAAGGCGTGTCGGAATCCGTGGCGCATCGGAGCCGCTGGCCGGCCCCTCAGTGAGCGGAATCCGGGCGCCGGACCGGAAATCTCCGAGTCCGGCGCAGGCCGACGGCTCGGAGTGCGAATTCGGAATTGGGGCATCGCGGGCGGTTCCGATCATCGGGCGGGAAATATCCACGTTTTTTTTCGAAGTGGTGCAAAAATCGTGTACTAATACCACGCCCCGAGGTGCATTTCGGGCGCCGGGCTCGGAATTTCGCGAGACCGGCGTCTTCTCGACCGGCTCGGAGAGGCGATTCCGAAGAGTGGTCACGTAAGCGATTCTGATACCCGGGCGGAAAGTTATGCCCATTTCGTCCGTGAAGGGGTGGGAGCATCCGTCAGGGTGGCGAAATCGGTCATTTTCGCCCGCACTCGTTTACGACGCGGGGAGGAGCCGTCGGGCCGCGTCGACGGCGACCGTCGACCGCCGAGAAGGGCCGATTCTGGAAAAAATTCGACCTTCGACCTCAGCGCAGCCGCGTGATCCGGGAGACGTCGCGGCAAAAACACGCGAATCGCCGGCAGGAATCGAAATTTCGGTGACCGAAACGATTGATTTTCGACTCGAAAACGGCGTCCGATCGCCTCGGCAATCGAGGCCGACGAGCGCCTCTGGGTGCCGATTCCGAAAAGTGGTCATATATGCGATTCCGATGCCCGGGCGGAAAGTTATGGCCGTTTTACCGAAGGCGTGTCGGAATCCGTGCGCATCGGGAGCCGCTGCCGCCCGGCCCTCAGTGAGCGGAATCCGGGCGCCGGACCGGAAATCTCCGAGTCCGGCGCAGGGCCGACCGGCTCGGAGTGCAGATTCGGAATGGGGCATCGCGGGCGGTTCCGATCATCGGGCGAGGAAATATCCACGTTTTTTCGAAGTGGTGCAAAAATCGGTGTACTAATACACACGCCCCGAGGTGGCATTTCGGGCGCCGGGCTCGGAATTTCGCGAGACCGGCGTCTTCTCGACCGGCTCGGAGAGGCGATTCCGAAGTGGTCACGTAAGCGATTCTGATATCCGGCGGAAAGTTATGCCCATTTCGTCCGTGGAAGGGGGGGGAGCAATCCGTCAGGGGTGGCGAAATCGGCCATTTTCGCCCGCACTCGTTTACGACGCGGGGAGGAGCCGTCGGGCCGCGTCGACGGCGACCGTCGACCCGCCGAGAAGGGCCGATTCTGAAAAAATGCGACCTTCGACCTCAGAGGAGCCGCGTGATCCGGGAGACGTCGCGGCAAAAAAAAACGCGAATCGCCGCAGGAATCGAAATTTCGGTGACGGAAACGATTGATTTTCGACTCGAAAACGGCGTCCGATCGCCTCGGCAATCGAGGCCGACGAGCGCCTCTGAGTGCCGATTCCGAAAAGTGGTCATATAAGCGATTCCGATGCCCGGCGGAAAGTTATGGCCGTTTTAATACCGAAGGCGTGTCGGAATCCGTGCCCATCGGGAGCCGCTGCCGCCCTCAGTGAGCGGAATCCGGGCGCCGGACCGAAATCTCCGAGTCCGGCGCAGGGCCGACCGGCTCGGAGTGCAGAATCGGAATTGGGCATCGCGGGCGTTCCGATCATCGGGCGAGGAAATATCCACGTTTTTTCGAAGTGGTGCAAAATCGGTGTACTAATACACACGCCCCGAGGTGGCATTTCGGGCGCCGGGCTCGGAATTTCGCGAGACCGGCGTCTTCTCGACCGGCTCGGAGAGGCGATTCCGAGAGTGGTCACGTAAGCGATTCTGATATCCGGCGGAAAGTTATGCCCATTTCGTCCGTGGAAGGGGG